>JARHVA010004269.1:520000-565000 GCA_037957365.1 Torreya grandis | reverse complement strand
ATTCCTTCATCGAATTCACAAACTAACCAAACAACCCAAACAAACAACAGTCACATTGCTAACATTATTTCATGCAAAGTTTATTATTGACTAGTTAATTTTATATTATCCTTTCATGCAATGACTAAATAAAATAATGACTATATAGCATGGTAATATAATTAGGTATTAAAATATTATTGTTTATGTTACAATTCCATCCACAAAAACACTTTACAAATACAATGATTTCATTAAACCATTTAGTCAATATAATCGATGTATAATGTATTATGGATATTAAATCTTTGGTCAACATTTAATTGTTTACAAAGATATTTTAAAACAATGTTATTTATATCTTTCAACATTTGGATAAACATTTATAATAATAATAATAATAATAATAATAATAATAATAATAATAATATTATTATTATTATTATTATTATTATTATTATTATTTAATTATTATTACCTAAATCTTATAGATCAAATAACAACAATGGAATTTGTCTATACTTATTGATGCATACATAACATCATATCATTATACTACACAACCATACCCAATAAGGCAATAAAGTAAGTAAAAACATATACAAATTAAACAAAACAATTACATCATATAAGATAAGCCATGCATAATCATAGAAATTAGCAAAATCACTCAAAAAAATTAACATGATCATTAAAAACAACTAGATTAGTGAAAACATAAAATATCATAGCAACCATTCATATGGAAAAAAAGTAGACTTCAAATATCTATTAAAAAATTAATCAAACAACATGAAAAACTAATGAGGTGTTTTCAAGGGTTTATGGATTCATTTCTTATCATCACCCAACATCTTCATCTAAACCACCCTCTTCGATGATGCTCTTCCTCTATCACACTTTGAAGGAAGAAGCTATCCTACATCCATCTGACAAAAATGAAGGTAGTTAACCCAAAACATAATTATATCCATAAAATAATACTATATCATATCAAACTAATCATGTAAATTAAGCAACACATAACTGTCCCATAATTAACATATGTCATAAAGCTAAATCAAACATTATTTAATAAACTAATCAACCATAATAATCCATAAATCAAATAGGTTATTCAACTTATAAATAAATCAAGATGTGATAAAAATAACTCATAAAATCTTAAATTCTTATTTCAAAATAAATTACATAAGATATATCACTTAGCATGAGATATAGGCTATGTTGTGGTTGAGTTTCTACAAGTAAATATTAGTATTAAAATGACTTAGTCTTGATAATTTCGTATAATTCTATGCCCTCAAGCCTTGAATTTTATTCTCACTACATTATTCTATAAGTTTTCTGGTAGAGTTATTCTAACATCTCATTGCTCTCCCTTCATTCCCTCTCTCTCTCTCTCCTCCCATTTATATGCCTATTAATATGTCAAAGACTACTTGACACCAATTAGAAAACTTACAAAACAATTAGTAGTTTATGAGTTGTATACATAGTTATATCTAAGTTAGAAACATATATATGTTGATTCATGTGGTATGGATCCATATGAAATCATTCCATTAAAAATATAAATTAACTTAATCTTTCATATTCAATTGCATTGATTTTTGGGTTCCTACCTTTTATTCTGACATGTTTCATGTTAAAATTTTGGATATCATGCATACCAATAAGAAGTAATGTGTCATCTAGGTTAAAACTATTTAATTCATGTTTAAATGTGCCTTGATAGGTTATATGTTCATTATCATGAATTTCATGCCAAAATGGTTTGTGTGTCATTCTAGGTAAATTATGTCTTTATTAAAAACCTTGATTCACATGTGCAATAGGTTACATTCATGAATCCCAAGTCAAAAACTCATTAAACTTTCATTCTAGACCAATTATACCTCCCTTATTGGGCACATCCACACACTTGGGATTTTCTTCGTAACAATATACTTAGCTATCAAAAATGATGAAATATTATTTTTCACCTAGGATAATCTTATATTAGAAACCCTAAGTAATAAAAATTTGAGCTCCAACTCACAATTTTAAGTTACCAAGATCATATCCATAAATACTAATATTTGGGAGGTCTAACCATGATGCATTACACTACATAAGTCTTACACTTCAAATATTTCTTGTATTACTTCCAATGCATTACTATTATTACATTAGAGTCCAAAATGGCCTCTATCTCTTTGTATTTTATTTTGGTAAAATAATAATTATAGTTAGGGATTTATGCCTCCTCCTCCTCTTCCTCCTCCATCCCTTCTAGTAATTCAATTTTATACACATTGGCTGAAAACTTGTGCAACACTCTATATGGCCCTATTTAATTTATTTTAAACCTTTTTTTATGTATCACATGAGAATATTTATATATAAAAATGTGCCAACACAATTTATCTTACAGATAAATACTTCTACATATGCTTCTCATCTACATGCTACTTATATCTCAAAAGACATTGTTTGATAGTATGCTTCACCTCTTCCTATAATCTATGCATGTCTTCCATGTATTATTGTAATTTTGTGATTATTTCATGCATCTCATCTAAATTCTTCAACTTAAAAGCTACTCTAGGGATAATTCCACAAATAATCTTGAAGATCATTTTTACAATTCTCTCATTCACAACATTGTTTTATGTGAATTTATCTTATGGAAATATCATGTCCCACTAGGTTAAATTGTCTCCAACTAGACATCTTAAAGTATTTCCTAGGCTTAAATTGAAATATTATATCTGGTCATTGATTTTTGGGTGGTACACAGAACCATATTTTATCTTTGTTTGTAATTTATTCCATAATATGTTCCAAAAATTTTGTACTAGATTAATATCTTGATCTAACACTATACTACATGGTAGTCCATGCAATCTCACCACCTATATGAAGAGTAATTTGGTGATGTTTTTCACATAGTTCATCTTATATCAGTCATATACCAAAATGAAAATAGAGTCATTTCTTGTATTCATTCTTGGTACACCAAAAACAAAATCCATTCTTACATCTTCCCATGACCTCTTTGGAATAGTTAAGGGTTAATATAAACCCATGTTATGGATTATATTTTTTTCAAACTATAAAACTTGACTCCTTTGCATGTATTTTTTCACATTTAGACCCATATTTGGTTACTAATAATTCTTAGCTAATAATTATAGTTTTTTATCAATACCAAATTATCTTTCTAATATTACATTGTGATTCTCCTTGATTAAATTTTCATGTATCGACCCCTAGGTATAAATAATTTAATTCCTATGAAAAATGTTGCTTTTCGAATAAAATAATCTAACCATAATATTTGATCCATGTTCTTTAGGTCCATGTATTCTCTCCATGAATCATGAAACTCTTCATGTTCTAGGTATGTCTCCTTTATTAAGAGAAACCCTAACACTCAACTCTCATCTCTTTCATCACCTACATTTTTCTACTCAATGCATCTAAAACCTTGTTTGGTGTTCTTATCTTATGGCTGAGAAAAAATGTATAGCTCTGCAGATACTATCCAACTTCATATCTCTATAGTTTATATTTCCTCTATTATTTATAAGTTTAGTGTTTGATGGTATGTGTACAACACAAAATATTTTGTCAATAAATTATTCCTCCACTTCTTCAATACTTTCACAATTACATATTATTATTGATCATAGATGGATTTTTTTTCTTATGTCATTCAACTTCTCACTAAATTAATCTATAAGAATACCCACTTAGATAAATACTACACTAATGTCTACTCCACTCACATCATAGTCCACTTAGAATACCTTATTAAAATTTGGTAATTCCAATATTAGATACTTTATCATCTTCCTCTTTAATTTTTGGAAAACACACTATGCTTCCTTTATCTAGGTGAATGATTTGCAATCTCTTTGCATCATTTATGTGAACACTACACACATTCCACTTAATTATATAATAAAATTTATATAGAATATATATGAATATGAAAATTTCATGCTTAGAATTCACTTTTCATGGATGGGCACTGCACTATTATATACACTTTCTTAGGTTCCACTTTTTACCCTTCTATAGATATTAGGAAACCTAAGTACATCAGATCATCCTTCATAAAGTTTCACTTATTTACATTTATGAGTAACGTCTCTTTATGAAATATATGAAAAACATTCTAAAGAATCACCATATATTATTCTCTTATTCTAATAAATACCAAAATGTCATCTAGTGAGACAATGACATGCTTACCCAAGAATAATTTCAACATTTTTCTCATTAGTCACATGAACATTATTGGATCATTGGTTAATCCAAACAAAAAATATTACCATTCCTATAGTTGTTAATTATTATGTTGCTTCCCATTTATCCCCTTCATGGATCCTAACTTGGTGATATCTAATCTTAAAATTGATCCTCTTAAGTTACTTTGTACCACTCAAACAATCCATCATGTCATACATGCACAAAAATGGAAACATCTACTTGATTGTGATATTTTTAATGGCTTGTGAGTCTTTGAATATGTGTCATTATCCCTTTTCTTAGTTGTCAATACTACAAGTACTACACATGGGCTCAAGATTTCTTTTATCAACCCTTTGTTCAATATCTTATGTTCCCTCTATACTTCTTCATTTTCCATTGGCATCATCCTATGCCTAAATTTATTTTAAAAAATAACTCATAAAACTAAATCCATTTGATGACTGATTTTCCTTATTATTGGTAGTTTATATGCTAAAATCACTCTATATAGTTTTGGTGAACTCATCTAAAAACTATTTCACTCTATGTGGAAATATATCTTCTTTTCTCATGTCGACATGTACAATAACTTCTTGGGTCAATTTCAATGTGAGCATGTAACATATCTTCTTCTCTTCTACCTATATTAGGAATTATTTTCTTCACACTGTCAATAATCTTACAAAATATTTCACCCTATTTATTGTTCATTTTTTAAGGGACTAAGGGTGTATTTTTCCCATCCTTATCCAAGTGATAATTTTTCACTAGACCATCATGTACTTTTATTTGATCAAATTACAATTATCACCATAAAATTACATGGCATACATACATTAAAATAATTGAACCATACCTCATATTTGTATCTGCCTATCTATAATTTTAATAGACATTTCTCATTGACCAACATGTGTTGATTGTTCTTAAACCATGGCACTATGTATTAGTTTGGGTGTGCCACTCTCTTAAATCCTAATTTCTTGACCATTTCTCTTGATAACAAGTTATCATTACTACCACTATATACTATAAATCTATATAATTTACCTCTTGACTGACATATGCTATTAAAAATACTTTTCCTTTAATCTGGTTCCTTATCTTTGCACAACAAATTCAACAAAAATCTCTTTAACATTAGTGTTTCCCTATGTTCACATTCATTTGAATGCTTGACTAGTTTAAATAACTCCTTATCTCTATAAATAATATGTGTAACATCATATTTCCTTATAATTAATTAATTTTTTGCCTATGAGAATTTTTAATCCCAATGAATTGAGTTTTCCAAAGCTTAAACATGTCACTAGAAATCATCTTTCCCTTGAACAAATCTACCTCAACCTAAATATTGATAAAATCCTTTTTCTCCATTGCTCAAACTTGTGAATCCCACTTTGGTCTTGGTATTTTACATTTTTTCATGCTCAATATTCCACATCTTGTCTCTATAGGTTATTTCCTACACTTCCTCTTCCTATTGGCACAAATATTCCCTTTCCTTGTGTGTTATTCAATTATCTACTTGATAACTTATCCTCTAATTTAAGTGAAAAATGGTAGGATTATTTAATAGTTTGGATCCAATACATACTTAGTTATTATAATATTTCAAATTGTAATATATTTATATACAATTAGGTATTCTCCTTATCCACCTCATTGTGACCAAATTTGATGGTGATCTTGTATAAATTTTTATCGTATTCTTTAACCAATAATTCCTTATACCTAAAATTTTATATCCTCTTGAATAGATCCATCTGATAATCTATAAGAAATGATTTCCCTTTCATTTTATCAACCATCCTATCCCATATTTTTATATTGTCCTTCACTTTTTTGTGTCATTATTTTTAAACTTATTTCCACCATAGTGTGACACACCCTTTTAACTTTGTTTGTTCCATCTTGACACACTATGGATCATCAATACCTTCTTATTATAAATAATTTTCCATGTCAATGATCTAATAAACAATCTCTTTTGAGTTTATACCTAATGAAAAATAAGGTAAGTCCACTTTTTCCCTTTTCAATCTATGAGATGGCTCTTAAGATCATTTCTTTATCAACATCAATTTTCTACTCAACACCTCCTTCATCTTCAATGTCATATATTCCCTTAGCACATTGTCCTTCCCATTAATCATCTCTTGGTATGATTCCTCACCATTATCAGTCATTAATAGCATCTTGACATGTTTTCATAACATGAAATACATCTACGACCTCATCCAACCTTCATAATATGTGCACACCTACCACATCTCTACTAGTATATCTCCTTAAAGGCATTTTTTTATCTAAATTCATGATCTAATGTTGTAAGTATTTTAATGTAATCATACATAAGTAACCTTTCTCCAAACTCATAAAATTTATAAACCTACTCTGATTCTAATTGATTCAAGTTGGGGCTTAGTTTCCTAATCAAGGAACACTAAACCATGCAGTGAATAATTATGTCACCCTTATATTTTACACACACAATCACCAACATAATGACATAAAATAAAAAAATATGAATTTTTTATTTTAAAATATGTTACGAAGGACATCTCACTTAGTATGAGCTTTTGGGTATGATATGATTGAATTTCTATAGTAAAATATCGATATTACAAGGATTTATTCCTCAAACATTCATATAAGTCAATCCCCTTATGTCTTGAATGATTTTTCCTCTCCCTTATTTCCTTCCCCATCTCTCTCAAATTATTTATAGGCCTCTAAACATGTCTAATATTACTTCTCACTAATTAGATAACTACTAGATCAATTAGTAGTTAATGAGTTATCTATATAGTTAGATCTAGGTTGGACAAGTAGGACAAGTTAATTGGTGTGGATCCATATGACATCATGATATAAAAATATCCCAACTAATTGATTGTGGTAAAAAAAAAATTCTTTTATTTATGGGTTCCCACCTCTTAGTTTAACATGTTTCATGTTCAAATTTTATTTATTGTGACATGTCCTAAATTACATGGAATCTATGTCAAACCTATTGAGTTCATATTATAATGCACCCTAATAGTTATACACACCTACTCATGAATTTATTTCTTAATATATTCTTGTGTTATGCTAAGGAAATGATGTTTATATGCATCAAATTAATTTATTTATGAATTAGGTTTTTTTCATGAATCCCATGTCAGGAACTTGGATATCTTTTTTACATGTTTATTATCCCTCCATTTCTTAAATGTGTTTTCAAACTTAGTATTTTATCTAAAAAACTATAATTGGTTATCTAAAATAATTCAATATTACTTTGAGCATGAGATGTTCCTGAATATGTATATATAGGCTCCATAGATTTAAAATTTTACACATGTTGACTATGAAAATTATTTAGAATCAATAATCAAGGAATAATAAATAAACACAAGGAAAAAAATAAAAAAAATATAAGCGACCATAAATCATTGACATTGATTATGGTCATACCAAAATTATAGACCCATAATTATGGTCATGTCTAAAAAAGGGCTCAAAATAAATACCAATTTTATATGGGGATGAATGGATAGATTATGGTGTAGATAATTGAAATATCTAAGGTTTTTTATGATAAAATGCAATTGACACAAGGATATAAGGATTCCAATATGATGGGAAATTTTTTGAAAATATACATATGTACACAAATAGATGAATTACATGAAACATAAAAATATGTAGTAAAAATACAAATTGTACAAAAATTATGTGTTTATAATAGGGTGTATGTTGATAAATTAACAACAATAACACACTAAATAGACTAATTTACTTTAACTATTTCATAGGAGCTTTGATTGGTAATAAATAAATATTCAATTGGGTGACATATTATGTGTGGGGTTTGATTATACCTAATTATGCACCTAATGAACCAATGCCTTATAATTATATCATTCATTACTCAATTAGAGATAATAACCCGCAATTAGATAATATTAGGTGTGCGGTTTGATTATAACAATTTATTGAAAATAATAAAAGAGTAAAAAAATATACAAAGATACAATTCGAAATGATGTGTAGCATTTCAATGTGAAAATAACTACTATTCACCTGAAATATATATAATACAATGGAATAAATTTTCCATAAAAATATATAATACAATGGAATAAAATTCCCATAACAATAACATCACCATAAATAATAACATTCATTAGTAAATTGTCTGGTAAATATTGTAGGGAACTAGGATTAATATATTCCTAAAAAAACCCCTCTTAGGATTAAGTCCACTAATATTGTTAAAATTATAACTCTTCTTTAAATCAATAGATTTCATTCATATTAAACCTTATAATAAATCAAACCCTATGATATTTTTAATAATTAACCATGATCAAAATGTTATATATATTATGAACGTGGATTGATTCAAAATTTTAGATTGATAAATATTAAGGTATTTAGGAATTATAGTGAAATTGAAATATTTTTTGGGGATTTGAATTACTCATGAGGGTTATATATATATATATATATATATATATATATATATATATATATATATATATATATATATATATAACCCTCATGAGTAATTCAAATCCCCAAAAAAATATTTCAATTTCACTATAATTCCTAAATACCTTAATATTTATCAATCTAAAATTTTGAATCAATCCACGTCCATAAAATTCTTTATAGGCACATGTTGATAGAAATAATTATCGTAGTGACCAAAACTCTTAAATGTTATGGAAAAAATCCATACATGGTAAGTGAGAATGAACTATGTCATGTCTGTGGTGTCAAACTCTACAATTATGTAATAACTAAAATATAGTGTATGAGTTATTATTCTAAATGTCACTCACTCTAAATATAGATATCTAGGAAATGTTATAATTAGTGTTTAAATAATTAAAATTAACATTTTTCTAATGCTATAATAATATCCAGTATGTTGTAATCTAAAATAAACTATAATGACTAATCTTTATAAGTAGTGTTTCATTAACACATATAAGAAAACTCATCACAAAAATTCAATTTAATTCCCCACATCCCTCTTAAGACTTATTCATTTTAATTTATTTTATATTGTATAAAAATGATACAATATACATGATTTAATTCCATTTTGTAGATGCTTATAATCCCTAGCCTTTATAAATACCTCCTCTAGTCTAGTGGGCCATGGCCATTGTTGACTTATTTCATATTTCCTTATTACTAGATCAAATAATGGTCATATTTCTTATCACATGGATTTTAAATGATTTTTTTAATATTGAATTATTGATTACAAAGTATAAGAATCAAAGATTCAAAATAGTTATTAAAGTATCAAAACATCCATATAGTATCAAACTAGGAGGCAATCTCCCATTAGTCTCAGTATAACAATCGATAATGTAATATAAAATATGGTCCCATATAGGTAGCCTAGCAAGAAAAAAGAACCAACACACATATCCCACCACCCAAACTAGAGGTGAAACCAAAATACCATCAAATATATAGATGTGACTTTAGTCACCCTCTAAGAAATGGTGCAATCCATCTCAATTTCCTCATTTGAATCCACACACATGTCCTTCATTAATGCTCATCTTTGAACTAGGTCCCAACTATTCCAGTCTAGTAGTTGATGATGGAGGTATTAATATACCTTATTTATTAGGGATTTCATTTTATTTAACATGATATATTTGATCAACTTATCCACTTTAGTGGAACCACCCCTTTTAATGAGCTTCTCCAATTTCCCAATAAATACATTTACATTATCATCTAGGAGTTTCCATACCTCACTTTGATCCTTAGAAACCTATACCATGGAGGAGAGAATTTGGGGGAGAAGGGGTTACATATGATACTTACCATGGGAGAAAAAATAAATATCTAGGTCAATAGGAACAACATATTCATTAAATTTCTTAATCACATTACTATTAAAACTAGTATTTTACACATCCCTTATCATATCATTATTATAAATTAGCCAATTATTTACACTAATCTTGTCATATTTATAAGAATTAACCCATTCATGAATTGGTTTATCTACTTGATCAAAATAAGAGTCCTTGATGTAATCCCATTCATTCTCTATAATTTTCACCTCAGTGACCGGTCCATGGAAAACTCCCCATTCTAGGTGTAGACTCAAATTGAGATAGCCACCTGAATCAATTAGGTACTTTTATGTGATCTTAAGCATCTTATACCTCAAGAAATAATATAGATATACTTTTGTCACCTTAAATTAGATAAAGAAATAAAAATAAACGATATGAAGGATGACCTCAATAGTGAATTCAACAAGCACCCTAGCCTAAAAAACCTCTAAGTTACTTTACTTCCATAAAAACCATAAAATATTAGCTAAGAATACAAGCCAAAACTTATGAAAAAAAGGATGGACTTTTCTTTTAGGATAAATATAACCAAAATAAATATTAAACCGTCCAATCTCATAGTAAAAAACAATAGTCGATCCTTTGAAATAACATTTCTAAATATTAGAAGCATAAGGACAAGAGATAAAAAGATGTTCAATCATTACATCATCACTACAAAAAGAATAAAAATGATGCCAAAATCCAATTTTAACCAAGATAGTACCAAAAAAAATTATTGTATATCAAAATCCATTAAAAACATGTCTTTTTAGGTTTAATACAAGAAGCCCAAATAACATCAAACCTAAAGGACCAAGAATGAAGGGGATCACACACATTCCAAATATGATTAAGGGTAATATAGGGGACATTGTAAAAACAAAGTTTATTGTATAGCATGTGAGTAGAGAACTCAAATAGGAGAAGACCCTTTAACCACTTAACCTTTCCTAGAATTCACCTTCCTCATCCATAAAGGAGACATTATTATTCCCCTATAGTGATTTTTGAAGAAGAATATATGTTCTATGCTAATTAACTAGGATTTTAAATCTAACCCTAATTTACGACTAGGTGGCCTAACCATTCTATGATAAAATATCTTTGAAATCCCTCAAAAATTTAGTAAACCACTCAAAAGTAGAACATCCCTTGGTGAGTGCAAGAGGCCTTCTATTGACATAGAGATTCTACCAGATAGATTTGTAAGCCTAGTATGATGTCCCAAACTAGTTGAATATATGTTTGGTAGTGATAAAAGGTTTTATAAAGTCCCAAGTATACCGGATAGAATCAAATATTTGTGACCCATCAACTTTGATAGATATGGGACCTATAAGCAGATCTACAATATTGAGCCCTTTCCAATTTGGTTTACTGATAGGAGAGCCACACAAGATATTATTTATGACTAAGATTTTATGGGGTTCATCTAATTTGAATGCTTTGATTATCAATTTGATCTCAAGGGTGATTCCTTAAATCCTTATGTAGAGTAAAAAATTACTCTACATTTCATCCTATTTTTTCAGTTGTGCACTGCCAAGTTTTGTCCTCGCATACTTTGGTCTGAGATGGTGAAGTTTGAAATAGAGCATGGGATCTATTTTCCTTTTGATTCATTTTGTGTAAGTGTTGAAATCAAGCAGAAGCTAACAAGTGTCATCATTTGAGGCATCCTTCTTAGTGGAAACTGCCAAGTATCATCATCTGAGGAACCTTTTATATTTTTTGAGTTGGTCAGAATGTGCCACGTATCTCATAGGGACTCAACAGAATGTGCCAAGTGTCAACATCTATAGTTTCATAGTGAAACTCACATTTCATCTCTTTTTAATGAAAGGTTTTAACAAGATATGTATTAGGATCAAGAAAAAAGCACCAAGTGGCTGTCATGGAAGGTCTCAATGTTGCTTTTATAAAAGTGATGGAAGATGCCACGTACCCCAGCAAAGGAAAGTAGAAGTCACCATGTGTCATGATCTGAATTATCTTCAATTTTTCTTCACTAATATAGCAAAGACCATGGTGGGTCTTAAGTGTTGTTTTTGAAGCAAGCAGAAGCCACCATGTGTCATTGTCCACGTAGATATGAAATAAGACCCATTTGTTTCTATGGTATAAATAAAGTAAAGTAGAGACTGCCATGTGTCATCTTTCACAAGTTTCTAAAAGGATTGCTAAAAGGAGCAGAGACCACCAAGTAACCCCAGATAAGTAAAGCGGAGATTGCCACGTGTCCTTTAATGAAGCAGTGGAGATCAACACTTGTCCTTGTGTCCCTTTTAAATTTACTTGGGTAAGAAATGTTTTGGGTCTTTTTTTCTTTAAATTTGTTGAAGTTTTGAGGAAGAAGATAAAGAAAAGCATAAAAGGTGGAACATTCCTAAGTTATGTAGAAAGTGACACGTGTCTTCAATAAGTGTTGTGGAACATGCCAAGTGTCATTTTCTAGTGTCTCCTAAGTAATAGGAGTATTTTCAAAGAATTGGCTAAGTGATACCTAGCATTTAAGAGAAGGGGTGTTCTACAATCTATTTTAGCCAATGAACTACCAGAAGACAAAGCATTTTAGAATCTATAAAATATCTTATGTTAGACACTTCCAGGGTGGTTAGTTTCCAGTTGGGCCATTAGATTGGGAACAAATAGACAATCCAGAGTGAATCTAAGGCTATAAATAAGAGTGCAGAGATCACCAAAAAAGGGGATCAAATATTGAGAGAGAATTATTGTAAAGAGTTTAGAATTTTTAAAGCTGTGATTAGGAATATCATTTGCTTTTGTTCTATCTTCTTAAGTTGGAAGATTTATGTAACTGTGCATGTTTTAGTGCCTCTTATGTGACTAGAGAATTAATGAGAAGATTGAATCCTATCCCTTTGTTGATATTTTATGTGTCATTGTAAAAATTAGTCTAGGCTGTAGACCTTCTAGAGCTGTGATTAGGAATGTCATTTTCTTTTGTCTTGTTTTCTTGAGTTGAAAATTTTATATAACTGTACATGTTTCTACACCTCTTATATGACTGGAAAATTCAAATAAGAAGATTGAACCCTATGCCTTTGTTGACATTTTTTGTATCACTACAAAAGTAGTCTATGCTGTGAGCCTCTATTTCTATTATTTCCATCTTTTACATTGATCATGCACTTGTTTGCTCTTAAATGTAAATAAATACTACATATAGTCTCACTGTGCTCAAGATTAAGGTCGAATTACATTTAGGTGCATCACTATAGATTAGATTTTCTTTCTTGCATTTATGTTTTTGATTAAAATTCCTATCCCTTTTCTCGGTATATACTTGATTTAAAGAATAGCCAACTTCTCAAAAATATGGTGGTTGTTTCAAGACACAAGTCCCATATCTTGAAACTTCCCATTGTTGTTGATTAGAATCAAGTGCAATTTTAAATCATCAACAATTTTTGGCACACCTGGTGGGACCAATCTTGAAGTCTCTTTCAAGATCATATGAACCAGAGAGCTATGAGAAGTCATAGCTATGGACTAGTAACCAGATCACAATCTACTACAAATCTAGGTATTCTTTTGCCACCTTTGGTAACTAGTCCAAGAAGAAGAGTCAAAGAGTTTATACCAATACCAAGAGCAAATATGGGAGCCCCTATACCCCCAAGAAATTATGTGAGTTGGAACACTGGTAGTCCCTTGATTCTCCCAATACCACTAGCCACTTGGGACCCTATCCCAGTGAATGCCCTAAAAGCTTTACCCAAATTTAGTGGGCAAGACTTTAAAACACCTGAGGAACATCTTCAAGATATATTAGATGTATGTGTTATACATGTTGTCACAATGCAAAATGTGGCCATAAGATTATTAGCAGCTTCTTTTAAAGGGAAGGCTCTAGAATGGTATCAATCTTTGACCCTAAATACCATAGCTACATGGGATCAGCTCGGAGATCTTTTCTTTAAAAGATTTGAAGAGAAGGGTGATAAGTTTTCTTTGTTACAACAATTAATTACCATTCAAATAGGACCACAAGAAGCCATGACTGACTTCAATTCTAGATTTCAAAAGACTTGGAAAATAATCCCTATTATAGCTAGACCATTACCAGGTATGGCCATAGTGTTTTATCTTAAGGCTTTGAATTCAGATATATCTTTTATGATTCAGTCACTTGGAGGACACACTTTGCCAGAGGCTTATAAATATGCGGTGAGAGCTGAGAACAATTTAATAGATGTTGGAAAGTTACCCCCAAGGCCTCCCATGCCCATGTTCCCAAAAATTTCCTTGCCATTACCTCAAGAAGTCCCTAAATCTATAGCCCCGCCTGTGTCTATGTACACCTATCCTCAACCATCGGCTAAAGAAATTGTCCCTACTTAGTCATCTGAGCTGGATGATATCAAGAATATCCTAAGGACATTTTCTAATGAGTTGATCAATATAAAAAGATAGCAGAATACTTTCCCTAAGCCTCCATATCAAGGCTATCAAGGAAATAGATTTTCATCTTAGCCAAACCAATACTAGGGTCCTCCAAGACAAACTAACCATCAACCAGTAAACCAATTGGTTGTAGTCCCCACACCCTCATAGACTATTCCTCCCAATTCAAATAGGGAGATTGTCCCAGGGAAAAATAGCTATGAATATAACACTAATGCCTAGTGTTTCCCTTGAAATAATGCTCATACACCTAGAGATTGTCCTATGGGTAATTTACAACAAAAGGTGGCAGAGCAGAGAAGAATGGATGGTCAGTTTGCAAGTTTTAGTGATAATCAATCCTATCAATCTTTTGGTATGCAAAATTTAGTCCTAATGGCTCAGATGAAGGGGATGTCCTTGTAAAAAGAGGAAGAAATAGCCCTGGAACATGCTTTGTTCTCATGGGTTGAAGATGAAGAATTATTTTTCTTAAACAAAGCATCTACCTCTAAAAAACTTGTGGTGCAATCTGATTATTACACCAGATCAAAGAGAAGGATGGTGGAATAGTCTGAGATTGTAAATAGTCAAGTCATGGAGAATCCTCCATTTCAAGGACAAAGAAACATAGTTGTCAATCAAGAAGTGCCTCAATTGGTGCAAAATCAAGGGAATCCTGCCCAAATTTAGGAAAAAACAAGATATCCTTATTTTCAAGGAGCTCAGACTCTGGAACCAATAAATGTGGTGGATCAATTGAAGAAGACTCCAACACAAGTATCAATATGGGATATATTAGCTATTCCTAAAAAGAAGACACTACTACAAGAAGCTCTACAAGGCCAAGTAGTGCCTAAGGGTACTGTTATCAAAGAAAGACCTGCTAAAAAAGAAAAGCTCAAAGATACAATTCATCTACAGACAATAGCCTTAGTGAATAATACATCAAAGGTAAGCAAATCTAAACTAAATACCTTCTATTTAACTTTGATAGTGTGTAAGAAACTATTGCATAATGCAATGATTGATTCAAGGGCTAGTACTATAGAATGCCCAAGAAGATAGTTGATGCTTTAGAAATTAAGTATGAGCCACTCACTAAAGGAGTCATACAGCTAGATGGCAAAGTATTACAAACCATAGGGAGAATCAAACAACTCCAATTAAAATTATATGCTTGTCCCAATATAATTTTAAATCAAGATGTAGTAGTGATAGATATACCTCTTATTTTTGGCTTATGTTTATCAAGAGACTTTACAACCAAAATAGGGGGATATATGTCCCTTGATTGGTCTCATCTCATCTTAAGAACCAAATATGGTTCAAAGATGAAGATATTGTCTGAACCATTATATAAAGATCACATCACTAATGAGCCCACTGCAAAGTTAGAGGCAGCCCATGTTATGATGAATAAAGAAGAAAGGGTTTTTGTCGAAGAGCTAGGTGAATGGACTGAATATAATCATGAAGAAGAAAATGATCATTTATTAGCTATGATGCAAAGTGACCCATATGGGAATTAAGACTCTATTGGTCTAGGTACTTACGTTATACTTGATGAAGATCATAGAATTCCAAATGTTATAGAGGAAGAAAAGTCAAAAGATACCTCTTCTATCAATCCTCAGGCCTCTTATGAATTCTATATTCCTAGTGAGAAATCAAAATTGCATACCTTAACCTCTGATGAAGAAGAAACAATTTCTGATTTTCTTCTTACTTTGCAAGATGATGTAGAGGAACATGGACATTTCTTGGATCATTATTTAAATGATTTGTTTGAAATCATTGGGTCAGTTTATACCATTTTTCAAGATAGCTGTGAGCTGATTATAGAGGAACAAAATAGCATTGAGCCTCAATTACATGTGTAAAATTATTACAAACTTTCAAAATTATCCTTTCAAGATATTAGTAATTTTGAAGTTATTAAATAGGATGATCATGTAGTAGAACCTGAGTTTGAGGAAAAAGGAGTTAAGTCAATAAATGATATATGTCAAAAGGCTTATGTTGATGAGTAGATGGTCATTAAATTCTTGGTAAGATATCCCAATATCAAGAGCTGATATTCGATGAGCTTCCAAGAACAAGAAGAGCTTATGTATGTTGAAAGCATGTTTGACTTAGACTCACTCGAATGTAGGCAAATCAATGTGGCATACACAGAGGGAAATTCACCAAAGCTATATCCAATTCAATCACTTGTATGGCAATATAAGCTAGCTTGTCATGAAAGAGACTTTAGAAATTATGCTTTTGATCCAAGAGGGAGATAAAGATAATTCATTAATGTAGTTAGGTAGTTTCCCCTTTCTATATTTCTTTGTTTTCCTATTTTGTTTTCTCATGTTTCTTTTAAATAAGTGTTCTTTGAACACGTAGTCGGCAGCTCAAAATTTTCAAAATTTTCAAAAATATCCAATACATTGAATGTCTCCCAAATCTTTAGAAATCTCTAAGGTACCTTATGCTGACACTTGAATAACATTTCTATCTCAGTGTTCCATAAAGATTGAGTAGGATCTGCTAACGATTATCTAAGTTTAATGCCATTTTGAGACTTAATAGGTTAATAAATACCTCTTAGGAAGAGTTAAAGTTTACAAGTTCTCAAACATTCTTGCATCTACGTGAAAATATCCTACTACTTGCATTTCTCTATGCTTAGTAAACTTGCTTCAGTGAAAGTATTTCCATTTTGAAAAAGTTCATACAAGCTATCATAGAGAAGATATAGAGATGGATGGGGCACAATATTCACAATAAAGAGCTTGGATGTATGAATCCCTTGATAAGTTTTTTTCAAGTAAATCATATGCTTTAGCTCCCACACAGCCATTGAAGACCTATCCATAGACCAAGTTTCTTGAAGCTGGTCAAGCAAGTGACCCAGTGAAAATAAAAGATTATGTGGATGGCATCATGGACCCAATTCTATAGAGAGCTAGTAGCAAAAATCTTAGAGAAGGGGCACATCAAAGGTGTCTATAGAGTAAGGCAATATGAAACATTTGCCATGAGGATATGGACTTCACAACTAGCTTAATTCATTATCCCAGTTGTGCATCCATGCCCTGACCTGGTCAAATTATGTGTAGACTTGTTCCATGCACCTTCATGCACCATTCAATGAAGCCCCATTCACGGTGCAAATCACATTGCAAGATATTAGGGATATATTAGCCCTGCATCATGATATTATAGCTACATTTCCCACTATTGCTAAAATACAAAGAACATGGGCAAACATGAACACTCAGTCAAGGTTCCTAAGATCTAAATTACAAATGGGTGATGATGACACTACAATACCCACACTCCCTACACCAAGAGCTCAATTTGCCTAGGCTAGCTAAGACACATTGTCAATGATGGCTTTCATCTTTGGCATGAAAGATGATATGGTAGTTTATACAAAACAAATGGCTATTCTCTGTAGGCTGAAGATAGTTGATAAAACCCAGGAGTATCGGCTCAAATTTTCTAAACAAATTACTTTCTCAATACTAGAACAACTATCCCATTTCAAATCAAAAGGAGTGTTCAAGTATTCTTCCTATTTATTCCACCTCATGCTTTTTCAAAACTTTGACCTCTTTGCCCAACATATGTATGTTAATATGTATGACATAGATTTTGATCTCCAAAGGACCATCCCTGTGTCTGCATGGACACACATTTTGTCAAAGACTAGTGACCCATATGAATTCTGGGAATTATTTGTTACCCCCATTTTTTGCCACCTCACCCCTGAACCAGTTATGAATAGATTATTCCTAAGTTTTTCAAATCTTCTAGCTAGTTGCCCCATTCCTTGTGATTTCTATTTTGGATCCCACTATACCATTATAAGAGTCCATGGTTTTCATGGGGAACCAATATTTCTACCTAAGATTTTGACTCTTAGGTTAGCATTCCTAGAGGTCACCAGGTAGGTATCCACAGTTGACAATGAATTTGGTTCTAGGAAGAGAAAAAGAAAAATGTATGATCTTTCATGGATGACAACAAGCATGGTTTTGGAAACCAGGGATGTAAAAGTTGTGTTGCTCAGAAAGCTATCCTTTTTGGGTGTCCTTCTAGTAAAAGACAAATGGGTTTATGACCCACATGGTTTCATATCCTCCTAGGTAAGGACTCATTGGGTGGTAACTAGAATTACACATGAAGGCTGCCCCTTTTGGGAGAATAGAAGAAATCCTAGGGAAGACACTCCTAGTTTTTATGTTGAGTTAATAGACTTGCCCCTTCCACAAAATAGGCCATGGGAAACATTCTATGTCAAACAAAGGGATTATGATCCTAAATTTAGAATGACATATATCTTAAGAATAACATTAAAGAATAAATATTGGGATGCCAAAAAAATAGAGGCCTATTAGAAATATAGGTAGGAAATTTGTCAAACAACCCATTCTTTTAGAAATGTAGAAACATATGAACTATGGGATGAGTGTCATCTCTCCCCTGTATCTAGCCCAGAGACAAGTAATTTGTTGACACCAAGTTTAGAGTAGGAAGCTAGGGCTAGGTCAAGTCAAGAGTCACAAGCCTCAGAGAAAATTGTAGCTGCAGTAACTGTATCAGTCTAGCCCCAATCTCTTAGTGCCATTGAAATTTAGAAAAGTGTGGTGCCTTCATCATCACAAGCTTCCCCATCAGCCCCAGTTATAGATATTCCTAGTTCTCCACAAAAAGTAGATGTGGAAGGGAAAAAGATGTAGTAAAAAGAAGAGACACCCAAGAAATGAAAGAGGGTGCAGTTTTAGTTTAGTTTAGAAGAGCAGATGGACACCACACAATGTCAATTATAGGTTACTATAATTTCTCCTCAGGTAAGTATTATTCCTCCCTCTCCTTCTCAGTCTATTTCTTCTCCTATTGGCATGATGATTTCATCTAGCCAGATGACATCCCCTACCACTTCTACCATTCCCATTTCTCACTTCATCCCATTTGTGCCTCCTCAAGATTTAACATTACCTCATTTCTCCCCTTTTATTCCCAAGAAACTTTCCCCTTAGATTACCCATAGTCAACAATTGGCTATTCAATATGGTCTACCACAAGGACATCCTTTTGTGGGTGGGCACATTACCTCTCCTTCTACCTTCCAGACCCAAGCAGATGCTACTAGGAAGGCAAGGGAAGCCTGAAGAGAGAAAAAGAAGATTAAGGAAATAAAACATTGGCTACACCCCATCTGTGATCACAATTTGACCCCATCCAATAGCAATTGATGGTGACTCATTTATCGCCAAATGTAATAAAGCCAATTGAGCAGATGTAGTTAGAAGATTACATGATGAATGTTGTTACCATCAACATGTCCCTCTTCAGGCCACATGAAAAAATTGAGCTACTGACTGAGTCCACTTCTACAATTACTAAAGACTACTTGAAGATATAAAGAAGACTATAGAAGATGGAAGTTGAGCTAGCTAAGGAAAAGGAAAACTATAATAGTTTAACCTCAAAGATTAATAAAAAAGATAATGAAATAGAAAATCTAAATAAATAGGTGGAAAAATACTATTTCTCTTCAGAATCACTAGGTAGTTCAGGCCCAAAATGATTCTTTAAAGGTTGGGCTCACATAGGTAAAGGATGTGGTGACGACCCTTAGGCGTGAAAAAGTAGCATTGAAAGAAAAATGTGAGGAACACCTATTTTAGGTTACCCAATTACAACAAAATATGCTAAGTGAACAAAATAATACTGTGGTCATACAAGCCCAATTTCAAGTAGAGCAACAAAGAGCAGTGCAATTGACACTAGAATTGGCCAACATGCCAAGAAATGTCAGTGTTAAGTCTGGTAAAGGAGCTATATGAATCCATGTGGAAGAGAATCTCTTTAGAGATTATTCAGCTCAGATCTTCTATCACCTTCTTGCTAAATGCATAGAAATTGTGTAAAAAGGTGGAGAGTTTAGTTGTAAATACTCTGTCTACAGTCTTTGAGAGAGTAATGGACTCGCAAACATTGCTAAAAAATATTTATGATGCAATGGATACAACATTGCCAACAGTAGGAATTAATGACAGAATGGTCACTACCAAGAGAGTAAATGAAGTTCTCAGTTGCAATTCCATATCCAATAGTTGTAGAGAGCTCCTAGATGCCATGAAGGAAGGAATAAATGAAATGGAATAGCATGTTGAAGATCTAGTACAATTAGGTCTTCCCTCTCCTTTTCCTAATGACAACACCATGATGATGGTAGATGAAATTGAACCTTTGTTGTTGGCCAAATAGAATGATCAGATAGTTTTCCAAGATCTAAGAGATGATTCATCAGTCCCTGAAGTAGAAGCTATCTTGGTTCCTGTTTCCCAGCTTGAATTTAAATTGAAGGCTATTGTTCAAATTTTGCAAAATTTTTCACATAAGGATATCATTAACCTTAATTTAGCCTTCAATGAATTGAAGAATAAGCAAGGGTTATCTAATGAAGAGTGGTCCACCTACCAAACATCATTGTTGAAGATATGATTTTGAAATTTTGATCTAGCGGGAGTTGTGGTTTCTTTTTGAACAGGCTCAAAAGTCCTTGGCATCACCAATAACTGTAGAGTAAAAAATGACTCTACATTTCTTCCTATTTTTTTTAGCTATGTGCTACCAAGTTTTGTCCTCGCATACTTTGGTCTAAGATGGTAAAGTTTGAAACAGAGCACAGGCTCTATTTTCCTTTTGATTCATTTTGTCTAAGTGTTGAAATCAAGCAGAAGCTGACAAGTGTCATCATCTGAGGCATCCTTCTCAGTGGAAACTACCAAGTGTCATCATCTGAGGCACCTTTTATGTTTTCTATGAGTTGGTCAGAATGTGCCATGTATCTCATAGAGACTTATCAAAATGTGCCAAGTGTCAACATCCATGGTTTCATAGTGGCACCTGCATTTCATCTCTTTTTAGTGAAAGGTTTTAACAAGCTAAGTATCAGGATCAAGTGGAAAGTGCCAAGTAGTAGTCACAGAATGTCTCAATGTTTCTTTTCTAAACGTGATGGAAGATACCATGTACCCCAATAAAGGAAAGCAAAAGCCACCATGTGTCGTGATCTGAATTATCTTCAATTTTGCTTCACTAATATAGCAAAGACTGTGGTGGGTCTTAAGTGTTGTTTTTGAAGCAAGCAAAAGCCACCAAGTGTCACTACCTGCGTAGATATGAAATAAGACCCATTTGTTTCTATGGTATAAATAGATTAAAGCAGAGACTACCATGTGTCATCTTCCACAAGTTTCTAAAAGGATTGCTAAAAGGAGTGGAGACCACCAAGTAACCCCAGATAAGTAAAGTAGAGATTGCCATGTGTCCTTTAATGAAGCAGCGAAGATCAACACCTATCCCTATGTCCCTTTTAAAGTTAGTCAGGTAAGAAATGTTGTGGGTCTTATTTTCTTTAAAGTTTTTGAAGTTTTGAGGAAGCGGATAGTGACAAGTTTCAAAGGTAGAACATTCCTGAGCAAAGACATGAAAGAGTATAAGTTATGCAGAAAGTGACAAATTTCTTCAATAGGTGCTGTGGAACATGGAAAGTGTCATTTTATGGTGTCTCCTAAGTAATAGGAATATTTTCAAAGAATTGGCTAAGTGTTACCTAACATTTAAGATAAGGGGTGTTCTACAATCTATTTCAGCCAATGAACTGCCAGAAGACAAAGCATTTCAAAATCTATAGAATATCTTCTGTTAGACACTTCTAGGGTGGTTAGTTTCCAGTTGGGCCATTATATTGGGAACAAATAGACAATTCAGAGTGAATCTAAGGCTATAAATAAGAGTGCAGAGATCACCAGAAAGGGGGATCAAATATTGAGAGAGAATTATTGTAAAGAGTTTAGACTTTTTAAAGCTGTGATTAGGAATATCATTTGCTTTTGTTCTATCTTCTTAAGTTGGAAGGTTTATGTAACTGTGCATGTTTTTGTGCCTCTTATGTGACTAGAGAATTAATGAGAAGATTGAATCCTATGCCTTTGTTGATATTTTCTGTGTCATTGCAAAAAGTAGTCTAGGTTGTAGACCTTTTAGAGCTATGATTAGGAATGTCATTTGCTTTTGTCTCATTTTCTTGAGTTGAAAATTTTATATAACTGTACGTGTTTCTGTGCCTCTTATATGACTATAAAATTCAAATAAGAAGATTGAATCCTATGCCTTTGTTGAAATTTTATGTATCACTACAAAAGTAGTCTATGCTGTGAGCCTCTATTTCTATTGTTTCCATCTTTTACATTGATCATGTACTTGTTTGCTCTTAAATGTAAATGAATCCTACATATAGTCTCACTGTGCTCAGGATTAAGGTCAAATTACATTCAGGCGCATTGCCATAAATTAGATTTTCTTTCTTGCATCTATGTTTCTGATTAAAATTCCTATCCCTTTTCCCAATATATACTTTATTTAAATAAGAACCAGCTTCTCAAAAATTTGGAGGTTGTTTCAAGATGCAAGTCCCATATCTTGAAACTTCCCATTGTTGTTGATTAGAATCAAGCACAATTTTAAATCATCAACACCTTAGATACTTTAGGCAAAGTCCCACAATATGTTTAGGCTTGTAACAAAAAATTCTATGAATTAGCATGTATTTTCTCCCACCTTTGCCATCAGACCATAGGAAATCCCTTATAATTATATGTAAAAATTTGATCTGAGTTTTATTTAAAATCTAACAAGAAACATAACATATATTATATGAGGTAAGAACTTTTTGGCAGACCTGGATCCTTCCAGGTAATGAAATAAAGTGTCCCTACCATTTTTCAATTTTTTTTTTAATTTTGATAAATATCCACTCCCACATGAGCTTGAATGAAGGGAGTAAGTGAAAAATGAATATCCAAATATCTAACCAATTTATATATCCCTTTCCACACCCATCTAAACTATGTAAGCCAATCAGGAGGGGTAACCTACTAGCCTAGCATACAAAATTCATACATAGTGACCTTAGATCCATAAGTATATCAATATATATCTATCCTTATATCAACTTGAATTAATTTGATTTGATCAAGTTTAACACATAGAGTAGTGTCATCAATAAATAAAACATAAATCAATTTATCTTCATTGGGTAAAGATATTCCTTTGATAGGAGGACCCACATCTGAGAATCTTAGTAGATAATGTAAGGCTTCAACAACTAACAAAAATAAAGAAGGGGAGATAAGAAAACATTATTTGGTGGACCATTGAAGCTTGAGTGAGTCTATTAGTTCCCCATTAACTTTAACTATAGCAGAGGCATCTTTGAAAAGAAAATTTACCATTCTATAAAATTTTCCTTGAAAACCAAAGGCTGTAATAATTATTTCAATGAAGGTCCATTCTATTATGTCATATAATTTTCAAATTCAATCCCAATACATCCCTTCCTAACTAGTTATTCTATAATGTATCTTCCTTCCACAAAATCAGGCTGGGTCTTAGAAATAATAGAAGGAATTAGAGAAGAGTGTCTCTTGGCTAAGATTTTTCCCAAAATTTTATAAGAGACATTAAGGAGGGTAATTGGTCTCCATTTTTTGATCTAATGTGGGTCCCCTTCCTTAAGTATGAGCTTAATAATACCTTTATTTATTTTAGGGACCAAAGAACTAATAACAATAGATTCTTTATAGACCTCAAGACAATCTATGGCCAACCAATCCTTATTAGCTTTGTAAAATTTGGTAGGGAAGCCATCAATACCTAGTGCTTTATCAATTTTAAATGAGTCAATGGTCACTTTAATTTCATAGAGTTTTATATCCTCATCCGTGAAAATTTCTTGCATTCGTGACACTTTATTAGGAATATAATTATCACAAATAACCGTATTCTATTATATGAGAGCATTGGATCCATTAAACAAAAACTTGATGGAATAGTATTTGAAGAAAAATTATTTGATAATAAAATAGTCATGACAAAATTTACCTTGAAACTTAATACCATTAATTTTGGTCCTTTAGTTTTTGGTTCTTAAGAAATGAAAAAAAAATAGACCCTTTGTCACCAAGCTTAAGCCATGTCAGTATATAGTGAATATGTACTCCCTTGATAAGGTAGAATTGGGTTTGCCTAACTTGATGTTTTATAGAGTTAAGATCATTCACAAATCTATCATTAGAGGGATCAAGTTGAAGATAAATTTCATCCTAAATTAGTTTTTCTCAGGTGACCCTAGCTGCTTTCTTATGCATTTTAGCCTTGAGCTTACCATATGTTATTGAATTTTTTTTGGAAAATTCCATAAAAGACTTCCACTGAGAAATAATAAATCTAAAATTACATGATATTCTACCTAAATTCCAATAAAAATGAATACCATCCATATAAACGTTATCATTTAGGTGAAAGGCATTAAACTTATAAAGTCCTTTGAAGAAGAACTTTTATCAATGTCTGAATTCAAAGAAAATCCAATTTCAATGGGATGGTGGTTGAAGATTGTGTAGGGTATAACATTAACCACATTTCAAAAACTAATTGGAGTTAATTTAAAGTAATATTTGTTCAATTAAAATCTATCAAGTCTTGAATATTGTCTTTTCTTGTTATGATTATTTCAACTAGTAAACTAGATTCCTTTACTTTGATTTTTACCTTTTTGTAATAGATAAATGAGTCTATTAAGTATCTTGATTTTAAAATAGAAAAAAACCTCATTGCATTTCTAATATGAATGGTCACCACCAATTTTATCTTTTTTTTCCTCAACCATGTTAAATTCACCTCCAAAAATCCAAGGGACATTTTTTAGGTTAGTTGCAATCTAGTTCCATAGGTTAGGTCTTTCTCTATAATAATTAAAATCATATATATTAAACAAACCAAAACATTGATTTTGATTTTCTATTAAAATCCATATAAATATGTTATATGGAGAAACACTATTGTCAATAATAAACTCATTCATCTTAGGATCAACAAATATGGAAGCTCCTTTACCTATTTGGTGATTAGTAGAAAATTGGGCCACATTAGGCCAGATGAAATTAAGTATCAAGGAGAGATTGGAGCTCAAAGCCTTAACTTATTGAATACAAAAAAAGTCAAATTTTTATCTCAAGTGTCTAAACTATCTCAAAATGGGTTTTCTATCAGGGGATTCCAAGCCCCTAACATTCTAACTAAAAATCCACATAATAAATGGAGGTAAGGGGGTCAATTAGATTAACTAGGGGGTTTTCCCCCACTATTATAAAATATTTTGAAATGATTCAAAACCTTTTTTTCTTTGGCCTTCCTCTTAATAGATAGGTCAAGGCTATAAAGAGGGATATCTTTATATTTTTTCTTATTTTTTACAAGAGTATGATCAAGAAGGGTAGAGGTATAGTTAGTTTTGAGCCTTTTACCACCCCCTTTGGGCTTATAATTTTTAGTAACATTGGGTTCCTTGAGGGATAAGGGTAAAATTGCTATAATTTCCATATCAAAACCATAATTATTATGTTTTTTTCTCCAAATAAATCACCATGGGGGAGGAATCATCTCTTATTTCATTGAGGCTAAAAGAGGGCACACTATCAAGGTTAGAATTATTACCAACAAGAGGATTGACTAAAATAACAACATACTCATATGAGGGAGAATCCTTGAGTTGTGAGGAAGAAGAACCCAATCTAATTCTTTGCTTAATAAAATCATCATCCAAGTTATTAGGCAAATGGTTAATCAAATTAGGTAGAGAATTCACCATGTCAACAGATGATGACAAGGAGTTACAAGACTAGGGAAAGTATTGAATCACAACTTTTATTAGCTCATCTATAGTCAATGGAGCATTTTCCCCCAATGGATCCTTAGGGGAGGCATGGAATTTGAGTAGTTCACTATTAAACATAAGGTTTTCAAAGACTTTTAAATCATCAATTGGTAGATAATCCATCACACAATCTTCCTTCTATGATACTTGGCATTTTTGTTTACTATGAACATCCCACTTATTAACCAATAATGGATAATTCTTTCTAAGGTGTCCATTTTTACAAAAAAAATAGGTGTTTAATCCTCCCATACCTTTGACAACACAAAAATGGGATGTTCCTTTGATTTTTAAGTTAAGGGATTTAGGGAAAACATCTAAGGGCTCTGAGGATATTAGGACCCTATCATTCATATGACCTAATGACTGTCTTGTGTCCTCAATTCTAAGGAATTACCCAAGGGGATTCAAATATTTTCATATAAAGTTACATATCTAGATAGGAACACTTTTAATATCCACCCATCTAGGTGTAGTTTCAAAAATAAGGTTGTTTAAATCCACATCTAGGCTCCATGGGATCACATTGAAGAAATATTGACCTACATTCAATATGGGTTTACTGATGGCCCTTCTTTGTATATTAGAGTTTTTAAATAAAATCATAAAAACCCATTTTGGAAACATTCAACAAAAGCCAATGTAGATACCTAATTTATTAACCTAAACATAATTGAGCCATTATCAAAGAAGTTTCTAGAAGGGAGAGAGTTCTTTTTCAAACATACAAAAAAACTCCAACATTTTTTAACCTGATTTCTCCCTAATACAAGTCTTTTTCCATAGAAGCATTTAGAACAAGGGTTAGGGATTTATCCAAGCTAGGAAACTTAATAATTTTGGATTCATATCAATCTTGTTCTTTATGATATCCTTCATAGATGTGAATGGCAAGGAATTTTACGTCTTTTATGCTTTTTTTTTGCTTCTTCTTGATGTAAGACTTCATTGAATAGCTTCTTCAGTGATATGGAAGCTCCTTCTCCCACATAAGATGGAAGTAATAGACCATATTTGAGATTACAATCCTTATTAGACCTTGGATGACCATCTGACTCATTAAATCCACCATTTTCATCCCTCATTACATACTTGAGATTATCTTTTTTTAGAGTTTGCATAAACATCTACAATTAATACCATACCCCTATTTTCTCCAAAGGCCATAGGCATAGGAAACTAGGCATGGGAGATGTGGGTTGGAATAGGGCATGTCAAAAGAGAGAAAAAATTAAAAAACAATAAACACTTACCACAAAACAAAATTAATCTAATGAAAATGACCATTATAGTTAAAGCAACATGACCACCATATGCACTATAGAAAAATACACATGAAAAAAAAAGAATCAAAGGTAACCAAGGTAATCAATCAAGAGAAAGCTTAAAACACCATCAATGAAGGATGAATCTGGTTTTAAATTATTTTTATGAGATACCTTTAGTTTTAGTCAAGTTTTAATCATAGGAAAATGATTCTTATTTTACCTTTAAAATATCATTTTAATTATGTCATTTCCACCCACTTGGATCTAACTTATATTTATTAATTTTATTAATTATACATTATTTGCATACTTGACACATGTGGTTTCCATTTTGGGTAACTTAAAACAACCTTTGTTTAGATGGTTTTATGTTCTGAAATTGATAATTTTTTACATTTTCCCCTTTATATTTTTACACCATTTTTTCCTATGTCTCAAAAGGTTAAATATTTTGTGAAAGTTTTAAGTTTTATGAACCTATAAAAACCTTTATGTGACCTTATGAATATTGAAGTATTATTTCACTAATTTGGTTTCTTATGTTAAAAATTAGAACCCATTTCCCTAATATTTTTTAACCTTCATATAACATTGCCTTATGAGTTTTATAAAGGTTTTCTCTAACCATGTGAGAGATAATTTCTACCCTTGAACCAACCTAAATATGGAAAATGTATGTTTTCCATTAGACCAAATTTTAAGGTTAAATATTTTAAAAGTAAAAATCCCCTTTAATGTTTCTTAGAGCTTTGTGTGTGTGTGTGTGTGTGTGTGTGTGTGTGTGTGTGTGTGTGTGTGTATATATATATATATATATATATATATATATATATATGTGGTGGATGAGTTTTAAGACCTTATAATGTTTTTTTGGTTACCAAAGACCTCATTTTATGGGAATTGAAAATATAGATGTAAATAGGTTAAGTGTTGGAAAGAATAAAATAATTTGTATTTAAAAAGGCCATGTGATTTTTAAGAGGGAATTGGTTTATTATAAGAATGGGTATGGAAAGGAATGTTAAGGTTTATGGAAGTAAAATGAAAAATCTAAGAGGAAGTGGTTGAAATTTCAATATGAAACATGGGTTAGCATGTGGTTTATAATATTAGTTATTTTTTTTATAAGTAAAGGGTTGAGTTAATATTAAATTGGGTGAAACCATGGGGTAAGAGGAAAATATATATCTCAATCCCATTGGTTGAGATATTTTATCCTATATTATATAAATAGAATGGTCTTATGTTTTGTTATGGGGATAAACATTTTTTCTATCCTTCATTTTAATATATATATATTTTATTCTTTTATCTTGCCATTGGAATTTCTATAGAAGAAGTTTAGAATGGTAAAGGAAGTATTCAACAAGTGGTGGATATGATTAAGGATAACCTTTTTTAAGATTCTTTATATACTTTTTTTCTTAGTATGTTGAATGTAAAATAACTCTACTTCCTAACTTGTGCTTGTGTTTTTCCACTTTTTGCGACTCTTTTGAGTTGTTTAAATATACTAATGCTTTTGGATATTTGGGTTAATAAAATATACATGTATCTCATATTGTTATCATGTTTTTATATTTTTTACTAAACTTTAGCTTATTTTTTTCTTTTGTGTTTAACTTTCAAGGTTAAAGTTGAAATCTATTTAAAATATTGAAATGCATGGTTAAAATTTTAATGTTTTAAGACTCTAGTCATGCATATTAAAATTTGAATGTATTAATACACTTCACCTTGTATTGTTTATATCAAATCATTGAATATGTGCATGTTTTGAAAATTACCTTAGAATTATCATTGTATGATTATAATTAGAGGATATAAAATTTGGATTTTTATAGGCTTAAAATTAAATATCAATAGAGATGCATGTTTATAATTGAAACATTGTAAATATGAGCTTTTATAGATTTAAATGACATTATAAACATAATTTTATTTTCAATTCAATCATTGGAATGTGCATTAATATTATATCTAATTCTATCATAATAACAATGAAAAACTATAACAACATTTATCCCAATAAAATGGTTTATGTTTTCTTATTTAACAATGAAATGTTGTATATTTCAAAGGGGGAATGTTGAATTGAAACCTATAATTAAAAGATTAAGATATATCTAGTATAATGGGTTGGTTAAGAAAAATAAGTACATGTACATGATATGTAATGAAAAATTAGTAAAGGAAATGTATGTGTAGTAAGATGAAAGGCTAAGTGAGTTTTATTTGAGAGAACATATTATAAAATAAAATTTTAAATATAATAAAAAAATAATGGTGGTGGCATGTGTAAATCCTATTTTTGGAGAATATCCAATTTAAGACAATTTTTATATAGATGACAACCCATTTATAAGGAAAATAACAATTTGAGAAGAAATTATTAAAATGGGGCATGTATAGAAATGCTAAGTTAGGTCAAGTACAAATTTTTTTAGTAAACATAATTTGAGATTAGTATTATAAATTATTAACAAATAATTAATTAAGTAAACTACATCAAGCCTCATTTTATTTTGGACTCGATAAAATTTATATTTAAAGTTAAAATATTGTTTTGATTTGTTTTTAATTTTTTAAATGTCATAATTTGAAATTTGAAATGAAATATTAATTTTATTTATATGCCTTTATTTATTTCCATTGGTTATGTAAAATCATTTAGGTATCTAAGTAATAATATGTAATTTTATATTTTTATAATATTGATCAATATTATTGATGCATAAACTATAATTACTTTCATGTAAATATTCTCAGATCAACTTTTGTAAAACATTCAATAATAAATGTATATATATGGTGGATGAGTTTTAAGACCTTATAATTTTTTTTTGGTTACCAAAGACCTCATTTTATGGGAATTGAAAATATAGATGTAAATAGGTTAAGTGTTGGAAAGAATAAAATAATTTGTATTTAAAAAGGCCATGTGATTTTTAAGAGGGCATTGGTTTATTATAAGCATGGGTATGGAAAGGAATGTTAAGGTTGTATGGAAGTAAAATGAAAAATCTAAGAGGAAGTGGTTGAAATTTCAATATGAAACATGGGTTAGCATGTGGTTTATAATATTAGTTATTTTTTTTATAAGTAAAGGGTTGAGTTAATATTAAATTGGGTGAAACAATGGGGTAAGAGGAAAATATATATCTCAATCCCATTGGTTGAGATATTTTATCCTATATTATATAAATAGAATGGTCTTATGTTTTGTTATGGGGATAAACATTTTTTCTATCCTTCATTTTAATATATATATTTTTTATTCTTTTATCTTGCCATTGGAATTTCTATAGAAGAAGTTTAGAATGGTAAAGGAAGTATTCAACAAGTGGTGGATATGATTAAGGATAACCTTTTTTAAGATTATTTATATACTTTTTTTCTTAGTATGTTGAATGTAAAATAACTCTACTTCCTAACTTGTGCTTGTGTTTTTCCACTTTTTGCGACTCTTTTGAGTTGTTTAAATATCCTAATGCTTTTGGCTATTTGGGTTAATAAAATATACATGTATCTCATCTTGTTATCATGTTTTTATATTTTTTACTAAACTTTAGCTTATTTTTTTCTTTTGTGTTTAACTTTCAAGGTTAAAGTTGAAATCTATTTAAAATATTGAAATGCATGGTTAAAATTTTAATGTTTTAAGACTCTAGTCATGCATATTAAAATTTGAATGTATTAATACACTTCACCTTGTATTGTTTATATCAAATCAAATATGTGCATGTTTTGAAAATTACCTTAGAATTATCATTGTATGATTATAATTAGAGGATATAAAATTTGGATTTTTATAGGCTTAAAATTAAATATCAATAGCGATGCATGTTTATAATTGAAACATTGTAAATATGAGCTTTTATAGATTTAAATGACATTATAAACATAATTTTATTTTCAATTCAATCATTGGAATGTGCATTAATATTATATCTAATTCTATCATAATAACAATGAAAAACTATAACAACATTTATCCCAATAAAATGGTTTATGTTTTCTTATTTAACAATGAAATGTTGTATATTTCAAAGGGGGAATGTTGAATTGAAACCTATAATTAAAATATTAAGATATATCTAGTATAATGGGTTGGTTAAGAAAAATAAGTACATGTACATGATATGTAATGAAAAATTAGTAAAGGAAATGTATGTGTAGTAAGATGAAAGGCTAAGTGAGTTTTATTTGAGAGAACATATTATAAAATAAAATTTTAAATAAAATAAAAAAATAATGGTGATGGCATGTGTAAATCCTATTTTTGGAGAATATCCAATTTAAGACAATTTTTATATAGATGAAAACCCATTTATAAGGAAAATAACAATTTGAGAAGAAATTATTAAAATGGGGCATGTATAGCAATGCTAAGTTAGGTCAAGTACAAATTTTTTTAGTAAACATAATTTGAGATTGGTAGTATAAATTATTAACAAATAATTAATTAAGTAAACTACATCAAGCCTCATTTTATTTTGGACTCGATAAAATTTATATTTAAAGTTAAAGTATTGTTTTGATTTGTTTTTAATTTTTCAAATGTCATAATTTTAAATTTGAAATGAAATATTAATTTTATTTATATGCCTTTATTTATTTCCATTGGTTATGTAAAATCATTTAGGTATCTAAGTAATAATATGTAATTTTATATTTTTATAATATTGATCAATATTATTGATACATAAACTATAATTACTTTCATGTAAATATTCTCAGATCAACTCCTGTAAAACATTCAATAATAAATGGAAAAAAGCAATGAGAGTGACAAATATTGATATATCCAATTGAGTAATACATTTCCTAGGATTCATTTATTAGTGCATTTACTTTATCTATCATTTCATATGTGTGCATGTATGAAATAATTATTTTTTTACCATTCATACTTGAATGATTACTATTTTTATTTACTTGAGTAATTTTAGTTATTTTTATTCCATTAATATAATTAATTAAACCTATGAATTTTATAAATGATGGTTTTAATGAATGATCATATTAGATGGATATTGTAACACGCATATAAGGATAATTAATATTTGTGATGTAGGTAAGGCTTTAATATATTTAGGTATGACATGCAATAAATTATAATAATAATATTTTATGTGTTTATATTTATACATAAGAATATAATTATTATTTTCACTATTATAGGATTAGTTATAGTTATATGGTTAGGCGTTCAAGTGTATTTTGGATTTTGGTGATCCAAATATGAAATTAGTATGAGTATCCATAATACATAAGATATAACATGAAATAAAAATATATGAATGTAAAAGTAGATGGATTTTGAGCCTATTACTTATAGAAATCATGAAATGATAAATTACTTAGATTATTTCTATTATGTTATATTTTACATTTATGTATAATCATTTAATATGATCTAAATTGGATTTGTAATCACTTGGATTAGGAAATAGAGTATCAAAATATGTAAAGATGTTTCTAGTAAGGTTTAGATACATCTAGTAATTATAAAATTATGCTATCTATTGAAACTATATCTATAGGTTTTTATAGTCTCTTTTTTCATAAATCATTATGATTTATTGTCTATATGTTTGATGAGTGATTTCCTACCCTTAGTCTTGTGTGAAAATATATATAATATCTTCCTTTGTACCCTATCTCCAATTTTTAAACTTTATTAACTATAAAAATGGGTTATATAGCCTTGACCACACCCAAATAAGTGGTTTAGTGTTTTATATGTTCCTATACTCTAAATAAGGCTCAAACTACGTGTAGTTTTCCCATCTATATGTATGAGTGCTAAATAATGTTTTAATTAAATTTAATGAATATGTTTAATTTTAACACTTAAAAACATGTAATATTTACCTTACAATTAGTGTTCAAATATTGATTTTAGAATATTCCTTTGAGTGGATTTACATTTGGATTCTTTATGATATTGTCTCATGTAAGTGAAAATAGATATTTCAATGTGGTAGTTTTACATGTAATGACCAAGTGAGCACTAGATAACAATAATATTAGGCTTGATGTGTATAAATATATGACCCTTTAGGTAGTTTACCCCAATAGCTAACATGTGAAATGTGTGAGATCATCTAAATGAGGGATTTGAAATTGAAAATAGTTGATTGATGAAACATGGGACACTACCAGTGAATACAAACATTATCGGTAAAAAAAACATTCGACTATTATTGGTACTTTATAAGGAAGGAGGGAACAATGATCTAAAGTATGATGAATATAATTTTAGAATAATATATAATTAATGCATAGTTGGAGACATCACGTATATTTGTGATGACAAATTGGGAATGAAAATTCCATAAATTAATGACTGGTTAGGAGAGAAGGGTGTTTGAGATTCAAATGTGTACACAAAATTCATTTATTTCAATTATAGTTCAAAAATGGAATTTCCAAGAGTCTAAAACCACATTTATGTTTTAGAAAATGTCTCACTTTAGTCTATTATTGAAAATAATAGATTAAAAAGATAAATTGATAAATCTAGTAATTATGGTTAACCACATTTGGTATATTTATGTTTACCTAAAATATATAGGTTTCTCCATGTAAATATTGACATAAAATATTTATAAACTAACATCCAAAAATGATAGAAAATATAAAACAATATAGATCATTGAGATATTTAAAATTGAAAAAGTAATGAAAAATACACTTGTGGGTATACAAACCAAGATTACATTTGAATCCATTAGAGAATGGGGTGATTATAACCAAATGAGATGCCTCTATTAAAAACATGGGTTATGAAGATGTATTCCTCAATTCTTATTGGAGAATAAGAGGTTATATTAGTTAAACGTCACAAAAACTCAACTATACTACTAAAAATATCATTACAATTATTTTGGTGGAACCCCTTACCAAGTTCATATGAACAAGGGTGAATCCCCTCACCAAGATAATATGTAAAATGTTGAACCCCAAATCAGGTTTGTATGTAAATTTTAAAACTTTAAATCAACTAATATTAATAAATTTTATATTTAAAGTGATTATGTAGTAGCATCATTCCCATCATAGAAATATAAATGTGCATGCATGAAAATTATTCATATGACAAATATAATCCATACATATCATGATACTATATATAATTATATTATATATATATATATATATATATATATATATATATATATATATATGTCATTTTATTCGATCTAATAAATTTGATAACCTACTTGATGTGACCCATGTATCTTGATAAATCTATTTAATTTGATCTATATAGCTTGATAAATATTTTTAATAAGATCCATGTCATTTTCTCATCATGTCATATCATATATCATTTTTTCCTTAATTTCCTATAAAATTACTACATATTTATTATTTTATCCTAATTTAAATCATAATATGTCTAAAACTATATCATAATATATTATTTTTGAATCAAAATTTGTCTAAATATGAATCATAATCTTTCCCATATGAATAATTATATATACTAATATAAATCATAATGTTTCTTTTTTTCAATTTATGAGTCTCTATGATGAGCCCACTAGTTTTCCCCACTTTTGAGGTGAGGGATGAATTAGGCAAATCATTCATCTCAAAATAAAAGAGTTATATGCCTTGGTGTTATATATAATATATGAAATCATGTAAATCATGTGTGATAATGTGATAATATAAATATTTGATCATCCACACAAATATAAAACATGTAATCCAAAGGATAAAATTGTCATGCATAATAGATATAAAAATTAGTCACATAGTAATAATCATTGTAGTAATAAGAATAAAAATTATAATAACCAAAAAAATAAGACACACAAAATATTCATGATATAAATCATGTAATTTCACACAAGTATAATAATTTGTAATATAAATTACACCACCATAATATTATCAACCATGTATATATGTGCACACATATTCACATAATGTCATGATCATGATGTACACAAACTCTCAAGAAATGAATTGACTCTAAATTGACACAAAATGGACATGGCATGGAATAGATTATCCTTGAAAAAATGAATGTATAAAATGATAAGACACAATCAATTCACTCATATAAATGCACAAAATAGTGGTTACTGTACCACATATTAATTTTGATACAATGTATTAGTCATCAATAGTCATTGATGGAGCACATAATGTAACACACATCAATAATCATAGAATGTAACAAATATCAATGATCACATAAAACAATAATCACACAATTAAGGAACACATTGTGTAATAATAATTAACATCAAACACACATATAAATAGAAAATATAGTCTACATAATAAACTCAAATCAAAATCACACATATACAATTACAATATCCATAGAATATAGCACTACAAACTAAGGAGAATGTAATGTATAACTAGTATAAGTTTTTTTATATGGTCAATGACAAAGTGATAGAAATGTATAACTTGTAAAGTGTACCAATATTCCCATAGTTTAGGCATGTTTCGAATGTATAAAATTAGTCCTTGGTTTTAAGGAATGTCTCACATATATATTTTCATGTATCATGTGTAAATTTTATTTTTTTAATTCCATTCATGTATACCATCAAAATTATTTTTGTATTAAATGTATATGTAATATACCATGTATATAATAAATAAAATGTATAAATCATGCAATCAAAATGTCATGATATTTTATTTTTTAAATATTTGTTTGTTTTTTGTTTTTTATTGATATAATAAGCTTATATTAACCAATGATTTTATCACAGTAAATAAAATTTATTAGGATGGAATCATTAAACCAACAACATAGATATAATAATTTTACATTAAATTTATCTCCATGTGTAACTAAATCCTAATGATATGTGGTGGTAAACTCTTATGAGGACTCACACTTACATTATATACTTATATTATATTTTATTGAGATAATTCTTGTGGTGGTACTTGGCCAATAATAATATCTTGAGTTTTTTTCTTTCCTTCTCTTTTAGTGAATTATTATTTATTTTCTTAATTCCTTGATTTATACTTATTTTATTTTTATTTTATATCCATACTAATGTGTTGTGACATGTAATTTTACTCTTAAGAGGAGTCTTATTTGAAAATATTACATCTCTTTGATGTGTAATAAGCCCACCTTGTAAATTGAATAGAGTATTTTTATTGGCTTTATCCATTTCTATTTCCATATATTATAACCATGATTGCCACAATATTACATTGAATTGTGTAATCTTAGGCTTCACATATAATAATGCATAAATTATCATAGGCATAATAAAAGTAATGGTATCAACATGCCCTATTACATCCTCATAAATGCTTGTATCCTATAACTCTCACTCATTTTATCTAAATTATTTAACATACCCAATTTTTCATTGCATTAAATTGTGTCTTAACACTAAATTAATACATTTTATATGTAGACATTATATAAGATTTTGAATTACTATTAGTTACTTTAAGGAATTTTAGATAGAACTATCTTTGCATATTATGAACTAAAATAAGATGTTCTTCTATTTATACCTTTGATAAAAGCATGATTGACCATTTTCCCCTTTGTATGTATTTTCAGAGATACATCATATTTCGTATAATGTATAGTATAAAAAGATTTAGATTCCAAAATTTTTGTAGTATTTTTATAATTTTAAAATGTAAAAAAACCTTATCCCTAAGTAGTTCTATCTTAATTTTCATTGGATATCAATTTTTATCTCTTTGAACACTTGTATGATTGCATTTTCAAAATGATATTCCACCACTAATGTTAAGTTATGTCCAAGTTGATTGTAAATATAAGGAAGCCTAATGAATTATAAAACACATTAATTAATATTTAATTCTTATGAAATTCACTTGTGATCATATTCTCAAACATACTTAGCTCAAGCCAATTCCAAGGTCCTTTACTGACTTTCCTTCATTTCTATGTGGATGACGCTTACCTTTTAATCTAATTCTAAATTTGATATTCCTATTTCAAATTATAGATAGCCTAATATCAGCCCTAAATTAATTTAAAATTCTAAATTGGTTTCCTCTTCTCTTTAGATAAGGATTATATTTCAAGAATATCTCACTATTTGGTACATCTAAATTTACTGGTTGTATCCTCCCACCAAATGAAATATCTTTTCTCATATTCAAATTTACCCAATATATTGTGCCACAAATTTAATGATCTCCATATAAATAAATAAAAAATGATTATTATAAAATAATATTTTCTATTCATTTACCTGCTAGATGGAAATAGGATAACATAATAATAATTAGTGTATAATGAGATAAAATTCCATATTTATACCAATTCTAAGTACATTCAAACCTAGTTGCCCTAAAATAATTATACATACACCTCTAAAGTCACAAGTCATTATCAAATCACATTAATCACATCAAGATTACACTAACATCTAGAACTAGACTAGTCTTTCTCACACACCACCATAACATTGGATAAAAACATGGAGTTTGATCCCTCTTCAAAGTATTGGTATGTAGGTAGAACTCAACACAAGGGGATATTGAGGTCTAGTAAAAATTAAACCTCTAATACCTTTATTGTTTTATTTGTTTATCATTCATGGTCTATTGAACTAGGGTTAAAATTGAATAAGGTACATTGAGGCTTCCATATTGGATATATAAAAATAAATCACACACACAAAAAGCCTATAGGTCATAACACATAGGTCAATTCTCACATAGAGATAAAAAAAACTTACCAAACATCGATGCTCCCTATGTAAAATAATGAAGCATGACCACATTTGATTAGCATGGATCCATCTAGAGATCTATTAAATCTTTTTTCATGATTTACAATCAGCTCACATAGTTACACCATATGATTTAAAATTTTAGTCTCAGTCCCTAATTCCTATTTTTTACCTAATTTATTTCCTTATTACATTTTCCATTTTTAGAATATTTCCAAATATAATAAATTTCTAAATTATAAACACTCAATTTATTACATATATTAATATTCTAATATTATGTAGACAATTTTTCATAATTAAGATTTAAAAATTTTACTCATTTCTTTAGCTTTTTATAAAACATATTGGTGAACCCGTTTTATTTGTTAAATATTACAAGCCCTAGTTGTACTCAGGGTTTCCTTATTTTTTTAAATTTTCCTTTTTTGTGTTATATTACTTGCTAGCATTCATGTGTGTCTATCCCCTTTTTTTCATTTTAATATTTATCAATTTTAAAATGGTAAAAAAATAATATTTTCCTCCTCCTAACCCTCAATATGGTGATAGCTAATTTCTCTCTAACCAATTTCATTTTATCACTATTTTAATGGGTAAGGTGACCCACCTAATAGTGAAAAATGAAGGTAATCAATATATCATTCCTAAACATATTCCACCTCTCACATCTCCTCCTGATGATGTTTATGTGAATGTTAATTCATAATTACCTAACATTTATACTTTTGAATCCCTCAAGGATCACATAATCATTATGATTAAGTTAATAGAAGAGTTTCAAAATAAAAATTATTATTTTATTTAAAATATTACATCATAGGAAAAACATATCACAAATTAAAAAAATCCATAGTATGCTAGTGTTAATCATATTTTGCATCTTCATCTATTATTTTTGTGCCTAATAAGTCTTCATATCAAATTTTGAAGCTACAAAAAAATACATCTACAAAAAGTGATTCAAAAAGTATAAAAAAGGTTAATATGAGTTCAAATGAAATTCTAACTGAAATTATTTTAAACAAGTTGATAAAACTACATCCTATGAATCTTTTAATAAGATAAAAATACTATTTTGAATATCGTAGAATGTATGAGCATCATAAAAAAATTTGTTTGGATTTGAATTAAAAAAATCATTGATAGTGATGATCCTATAGTAGATACATCAATCAAACAACCCAAAATGGGATAAATTCAATTAGAATAAGTGGAAAAATAATTTAAAAAATAGTACAAAAATAAAAAAATATAATCAAGTATGGATACCAAAGGACAATCACATCAAGAAAAGATAAATAAAAAATTAGAGAAAGCATGAATTTAAAAATATCAAGATGACAAAGAAAGGTTACAAAATGAACAAAAAAATATGAACAATTTGAAAATAGAATGTTATAAAAGTTATAAAAAGACAAAGATAAGTTTCCAAAATAAGTGGAACCCAAACAAGAAAGTATCTTTAAGAAAGGGTTTCTACCAAAAGAGTTTACAAAGAAAGAGATTCATAGAAAATTTAATTTTACAAGTGTGGTATAAAAGGAGTGAACTAAAAAGTGTTCATCATTTCTAGATCATTTGATTCTTAACCCCCTCATAGATGGAAAGAAATGTATTGATGTTGTGATCAATAAAATTATTTAAATGAGTGTTTATAACATGGCACTATTAGAATTTATTGGATATGATAAATAAAATTTGAGTAATACTATTATATCTAAATAATTTATTGGATCCATTGAGATACCTTTCATGGTGGGTCAAAAAACATGTTTAGTGGAATTTCACATATGTCCTAATTTGGTCCATTATAATGCTAAATTTTTAAGAGCATGGATGGTAGCTATGGGGGAAAAAACTAGTGCATATAATAACTATGTCACATTCATTATTTAGAGTTATATTATTATAGTTTCAAGAGAATATGGCACCTCTTTAAATAAAAATTAGAAAAAATAAAACATATCTTTAGCTGGTATACAAGTAAATAAAATTCATGGAACAATAATAGAGGCAAATGATAGAATACATATTACACTAGAGAAATAGGAAAAATCAATACCATAGTGTGGGGCAGTTGGTTTTACATATACTAACACAAAATATGATAAAAGTAGCATTCTATAATTTCAAAACTGAGATGATGATGGTTATTATACTATTAATTACATGATTCCAATGATATCGATTATGTGAAATATGAATATGGAAATGATATAAGACCCATATAGAGGAATCCCATTTATGATATACTTGACTTATATTAGCATCATTCATTGTAAATATTTTATTTATCTACCATGTTTTCATATATTCAAAAATACAAAGAAAAGAATATTATAGAAAACTCAAAAATCACAAACTATGCATGATTTGTATAGGTTATTTACATCAACTAATTTATTCTTATTATACTAAATATTTATTTATATGTACAATCTATATCAAATATGCATCACATGTGTACATGAGTGAATTCATAACATACATGTTTCCATATATAGATATAGTTTCATGCGATGATATTATCTCAAACTCAAAAATTACATCCAGACAACACCATTCTACCTAAACAATATTGTACCACATTATTGTTTGATATTTCTAGAATCATCCCATTGAACACATGATCTACATTCTTAGAATCAAACTAGTCACAAGACTCATGAAACTTGTTTATCTCTCAATAATTTCACTGGGGGAATATTATTACACATGTATTATTATTTGGATATCCCTATTATTCCTATTTCAATTCAAAACATTGCATAGAATCGATCATTATTTCTCACTTGGATTAACATTGATATATTACTAGATACCCAAGTTTATAAATATACTAATATTATAAATTACTAACATAGATCAATTTCATTTATCCATGCATGATTTTCATGTTTTCTTGCTTGCTTTATGTCTTGTATATTCTTAACTTGTTTGGATTATGGACATTTAAACATGTCCTTATTTGATTCTCTAATCATTATTATTGTCTGATTATATGTGTGTGAGTTAAATTTGAATATGTCCCTTCTATGTGTCCCTTTGGAATTCTATTTCATATTTTTTTAATTCATGTATACTACTTGTGTGTGTGTGTGTCAAGGCTTTGAAACTAATTTTCACTTATTTTCTCACTTTTATATGCCATGATAGACATCATTCATCTTCCCCATTTTATAATACCATGATAAATATCATGCATCCCTCCCTAAGTTTATATATTTAACTTTTAGAACTTAGGTTTGGTCAATTTATCACTACATGCTAAATTACTAGCATCTACCTAAACATGACACTATATATGATTGGATTATACATGTAACTTTCATTAATATTTTGTTTATATTATATATGATGATACAATGTTTTACAATGCTATCATTACTACTATGTTTTAATCTATTTTTAAATTTTCTTTTTGAGTTAAGGTATTGCATAGGCTCCACAAATAACCTAAAAAGAGAGGGCATACAGAATAGATTGTCTTATAGAATAAAATCCAAAAGTATAGTACATAGATAAAAAAAATTAAAGGTTTTTATTTGTGGATCATAGGCCATACCTAGATTTACTCAAAAAGTAATTTCAATCAATAGTGTTTGAGTTGGATAAGGGAACAAGATGATCATGTCTATAAAATCACATTATTGTCCCAATATTTAGAAAACAACAATATATAAATTTATTATAATTTCACTTAGTCTATAGATCAATTATCATATTTATTAGAAATAGGTTATAGGTTTGTCTTAGATATTTATCAGCTTGGAAAAATCATGCATGACATGTGTTTTAGATTATCACACATGTTTTTACTCATAAATTCACTTAATATTAATCAATATAAAAATTAGTATACTCCAAAATATTAGATTAGGGTTATGTGTTCTAAACCTATCCACATCCTTACTCATTTTTTTCACTAGTTTGGAGTCGCAATACTTGTCATTATATACATTTTAAATAGCAAACTCGTATCACTATTTTTTTGCACTATTTTTTCACCATAAATGAACCTTATTCCATCTATAGTGGTTAGTTAACATTTACATCAATTTTGTGCTAGTGTTTACATGATAATAATCTATTATAATTCGTACAGGGATTTCAAGCTGCTCTATGTACCTTGAATTGTGCAATATATAAATCAAGGCCAAATTTAATTTTTAATCACATTTTATTTTCAATGAGCATTGGGGAATTCATATTCAAATCCAAATTCATCAATAAATAGAAAACTTCAAGGTTCCTACCTCTCCAATCACTAATTTTCTTTAGATTTTTCAATGGAAAAAATTATGGTTTGTGTACCCACTCAAGTGTATTCATTCCTTATTATTAGATTGATAAGTTTTATTATATTTTCTTTGCTATCTTTTTATTAAGGAATAAATTTATATTTTTCATTTCAAGTGTTTTGTGAAGTACAATTTAACCTATGGCCTATATTCAATATTTTTCCTCATACGTAAGTAAAAGTATAGATCTTTTCATTTTACTATAGTACTTTAATTTTGATACATTACTATAATAAAAGGGTGGCAAATTTTGACCAAAAAAATAATATTTAAATCTAAATCAATGTGGTTGTTACCATATTCTCAAACATACTTATCTCAATAAAATTCCATAGTACTTTAATACCTTTCATTCACTTTTATGTAGCTAACCCTTACCTCTTAAGCAAATTTTGACTCTGATATTATTATTTCACATTATAGATAACCTAAACTCATCCCTAAACTTATTTACACTTCAAAATTGGTTTCCTTTACTCTTAAAACAAGGATTATATTTTATGAATATATTTCATGCTGGTAGCATATGAATATTCTAGACACATCATTCATCCAAATAGTGGCTCTTTGCTCAAATTTAACTTTACCCAATGGGTTGTCCCTCACATTTCATGAGACCCATCCAAAGTAATTCCAAAATTATCACTATAAAATTACATTTTCCATTCATTTACCCATTTCATGATGAGATTATAACATTATTAAAAATCATTATGATAATTTTTTCACATTAAGATGAAATTCCATATTTATTCTAATTACAATTACATAATCCTAGTAGTTTTAGGCTAAGTCTATAAACACCCCTCAAGGTACAAATAATTAATTAATATCATTAATCAAAATAGGATTGAACCCACATATATTATTACACCAATATTTCACTCACACCATTGTAACATAAGATAACTATGTGGAGTTTGATCCTTGTTTAGAGTATTGGTATGTAGGCAATACTCAACACAAGGGGTGTTGATGTCTAGGAAAAATTCAACCACTAACCCATTTTTTTTATTTGTTTATAATTTATGGTATATCAAGATATGGTTATAAGTGAAGAATAAGGTAAATATATAATTCTAAAATGGATCAATAAACACATCATACACATATATCCTAAAGTTGGAATGCACATGTCAATTTTCATACAAAGATAAAAAAACTTATTGGATGTTAGTGATTCCCATAAAAATAGTGTGGCATGAATATGTATCATTATAATGGACATATCTAGAGTTAAAATAAATCCCTATTCTTGATGTGCATTCATCTCACACAGTTATATCTATAGTCTCAATATTCTTCTTTCATTCTTATTTCCTAGTTAAGTTATATCCTACTTAAATTTTCCCTTTTTAGCATCTTTCTAAATATAACAAAGGCCTTAATAAAAAATAGTTAATTTATTACATACATTAATATTATGATTTTATATATAATTTTTTTCATAACTAGTATTTAAGCATTTCCTCAATTTTCCCAATTTTAATCAACCATAAACTTCCTATCAAGGTGTGTTCACAAAATAACACTTGATTTATCCTTGAAGTTGAAAAACTAAATTACCTGATTCATGTTTGAAAGAGTAGGATAATACAAGTTGCCATATTATGAACTATATTATGTTGATCTTTTATAGTAACAATGACATTATTTATAACTTCTTATAGATGAAGTGTTTTATCTGTTCCACTTACCTTGTGTGGAACTTCATTCTAATGATATACCTTATTTTTGAAATCATGATCAAGAATTTAAACATGTGTAAGATAATTCTCTAGTGAAATAATATCAAATAAAAGAGACTGCAAATATATACAAGTATAATAAATAATTATATATTTGAGAGGAAATATAATATGCATACATAAACATTATTTATTTTTCAAGTCCATTGGTTGATAAATGAATTGATGAGCATAAGTTGTGAATCATAATATTTAATCTATAATTTATTTATACTCATTGTTGAATTGAAGAAATACATTCATATTTAACTCAAGGTCCCTTATTGGGAATATATTATATTAATAATGTATATTCTAGAATAATATGCAAATGCAAAGATCCACTAGGAATATGGTGAAACCAATTCTATGTTTGACTAATTAAGATCTTAGGAAATGTTTTAATAAAAAATCCATCACGAGTATTTTATTTGACCATATAATCCACAAATATCTTAATATTTAAAAAAGGATCACTAATCCCATTAAATAATGGAAATGTAGGAAATATGAAGTCAAAAGGTAGTGATGAGTTGAGGATTTTATGTACTATAGGATTTATATGTATAACATTAGATTTAACCCAAGCTTAGTATGTTTTTATTTATAAATAAATATGATATGGCTTTTGTTACAAGGCACCTATGACATGTGTTAAGGATATAACCTCTTTTGAAGGGATGGTAATATATTTAAGAGGTTT
>JARHVA010004269.1:445000-515000 GCA_037957365.1 Torreya grandis | reverse complement strand
AATTTGGATGTATTAAAATAAATTATTCTTGTTATAACTATTTATGTGGGTTTATACAATGTTTTGGCATCATTTCACACTATTTGGGAAAAAATGGGATAATGGATTTTCAAGGCTTTAAGATTCACTTAGTTGTTTCCTTTTCATTTTTTGGAAAATCATATTTTACCTAGTTTATTTTATTATACTTGGTTTAGATGTTTGAAATATAAAACATGACAAATACTTAGAATTTCATAACATCGTAAAATCACACTTATAGATTCAATTCAAATAGGATATTCAAAAACTTTGGGACATTATATATATATGTTTGGGGCAAATTCTAATATGGAATATTACATATAAATAATTTTTGGATCCTCTAAAAACTATGAGTCCAAAAATATGTTATTATCACTCTTATCTCTCCATATGATTCCACAAATATCTCACACACATCCACAAGATATCTCACACACCTATTATATTGTTGATTTGTTATTACAACACAATATACACATAATAATACATTATACTAATATTATGAGTTTTTATAAGTCATAAAATATTAAAAGTATTATTTACCCAATTGCATAAATGTGAGCACTAATACAAACATTCCTAACATTTCCCCCCTTCGTGTCAACATCGTAGAAAATAATTATAGTTATTCTATAGTGTGCCACCTCTGCATGCACATGATATGGGTACACAACTATTAATAAATTTAGATAAGGAACTCATCAACCTCTCCTTCACCATTTATTGTCAAGAACACATTTGCTGAGTCAGTGTGGGAACTATGAACATTAACCATCTACCTCTCCTTAACCATTAATTAATGGGAACTCATCAACATAATTAGTGTGTGATTTATTAAGAGGAATTATCTTATGTTTAACATTAAATTTTTTTATTTAGTTTAACCACTAACCTAACCATGAATAGGACACACACATCTATTTGGCCTCCACAAAATGGTTTTACACATGATAATTAATAACCTAGGAATGAATAGGGACACACACATATGTTCATCTTATTCAAGTATCATGATGCTACTTTATATTTTTTATTTTATATTTTGATTATATTTTTACATCAATAGACTACATATTAATATTTTTCACTTATTACATATCTAATCAAGAAAATAGTTATGTTCTTATTTCAAAACACACCATAAAATGCTAAAAAAATGAAAAAACTAAAAATGAGGGCTAAATCCTCATTATCACTTATGTCACCTTTTCACATGATTTTTTACACTCAATATTGTATAGAATAAATATTCTCCACTTCTTCTATTGACCATCCTCAACATAGTAATTTTATCCCATAGTATGCCACTATTTGAAAAAGTGTCCCCATTGCCAATGATTACAAGAGGACACTATTTGTCTTACAAACTCCTATGTCCTCCATATTTATACTTAGAAATTGTGGATTTGAGATTTATTAATATAAACCCCCCCTCCCCCCCCCCCCCATATTTTATAAATAAGTGGAAAAAACCCAATTTTTTTGAAGTTAACTATAAAAGTACACAATGAAACATAAAAATGTCCTACTACATAAATTAGTGCAGTGCAATGCAACTCAAAAACTTCTAAAAGAATTACTAACAACCCACCCTAGCATCCCAATTTTCCTAAATGGGATGAGGTTATAAATAACTAAAAATGAGTTAAGCACATCTATTTTTGTCTGGTTATCCAATTTCTAGATAAACACCCCATATATTATAGGAGTGTCATACTTAAGCATGGGGTCCAAAACCAAACATAAAGGTCCATCTCAAAATCAGACTTAGGTTAGTATTATCACATTATGAGATCAATAGGTGGAGGTTTCTAATCTATTTATATAGATAAAAAATATAAGCATGAGTCCTAAATCCTTTGAGAAGTCATGCAAGAGAGGACTAATCCAATTAATCACCATACTAAGATATAAGGTCCTTTAGGAAGCATTACACCTACATTACCTTAATTAATTAAGGCAATACTCATAGGATAAAAGTCCATATAGAAATAATTATTATTATTAACTAAATGAGACATCATGTACTTAGGTTGGGTTGGATGACATTACACATGTGAGCATCCCAATGAATAAGCATGCAAGTGGTATGGGGGAATAATTACTTCATGATACTGGGATACCATCTCATAAGCCACCCATAAGGGTATACATCCAATTGTTTCCTACTTATATTTTAGATAACATATCTTGTTATTGTTAAAATATAGGCATTCATGCCATCTAATTAGCCTATATATGAACATGCAAAAGTTCATTAATTAAATAGTATTATGCATTAACTTAAGTGTTTATTAAGGAAAGTATGATTTAATAATTCATTACCAAGTTATATTATTTAATCATAAATCCATGTATCAACTTAAAGGTTACCAAACCTACTAATTCTCATTCTCATACTAGTATTATTTACCAATACATGGGTTATTCACATCTTAATAATCCCAACACAAGGTGTATCATGAAATTCATTAACAATGATAGTCTTTATTTGTAAGAATGCACATAAATAATATAATAAATGACTATACATTTTTATATAAGAATTAATGACAAATACCCAACATCTATTAATCAAGATTTTCATAAAAAAATGTTTTAATTATTAGCCTTTTAAGAAAACATGACATATTTTTAAACCACCATAACACTATTAATGGTATAATCCATAATTTATAATGTGGGGTCACATATGATGATCATTAATCTTGATTAATTCATTACTTAAGTAATATAATTAAGCCACTTAGATGGTATTACAACCAATTCTAAGAAATGGCATAATAAGTAGAAGGCACAAAGTTTCATAATTCATTACGTAAGTCCACTTACTATTCATTATTAAGTCGAGTGGAATAATATTGAATAACTAAGATTTGATTATTCTTTCAATGTCCCACAAAGTTTACACAAACCTTAGTTGAATCCATAAAGACCTTAATCATCAATATCTAAATAACAATACAATAATTAAGGGATTTTTTGCTATTCCCACCATGGGAGATCCTAACTATTTCCACCAAAAATATGATTTTACACTCTTTGAATCATCTTTAATATGAATTAGTTATAACATAACTATAAATTTTAATAGAAATACAATCACCAATTGATTATTCCCAACATAGTGGTATTGGTTTCTAAATGAAGGCATAATGTAATTACATACATAGTTTAAGAAGTTTATTTATCATTTTTTAATCCACATTCTAAGTCTTAGAATACATAGATACCAGTGATAGGTTCAAAAAGACAATTCATCTTCTAAACCACAATAATACTTCCAACATTATATCATAAGGTGTGAATAACAATAATTCACATAAGTAGAAAAAAATAATGTTAAGTAGTTTTATAAGGAGATTCTAACCACATACTTGTAATATATCCAAGAACTTGTTATTTTGAGATAACTTTTCACAAAAGATAATAATGATATAAGTTTGTAATTCAAGATTAAGGACTTTATAGTTTCAATTGTTCCAATAATAATATTTTCACTATTTTATGCTTACTTAAAATCATCAAGCATAACACTTACTTATATTCATTAAATAATACATAAGGATCAAGTATTACATAATGCATGATAAATATATTATTACTCATATGTAAGTATATCCCACCATAAATGTGCCTCAAAGAATAAATACAATTGGTTAGTTATACAAGACCCAACAACTATCAACAATAATGCCTCAAATGTCAACATCATAACCAATAATGTTCTTTTTTAACATAACAATAATACAAATCTGCATAATGTAATAAGATGAAGCCACAACATAAAATGAGTAAAAAAATACAATCCATTAGTCCCACAACATATGTTAATAGGCATGAACAAGGGAAGATGCCACATGTAAATCCATGTACAATAATGAAGTAAATGAACACTACAAGGAGGACACCCTTAAAAACTAACCCTATGAGCCTAACCATTAGTGTCCCTTACCACCCCAACCATAATATTTGTGGAGGGTTTTGGTAACCAAGTACTCAAGCAAGGTAAGAGATATACACATAATACTAAGCCACCCATAAGGATTGTAAAACCATACATAAGGACAAAAGAACAAATGCAAAAAACATGAACCATAACACTCAACCACACCATAAATTATCCATGTGTAAAATAATTAAACTCAAGGGTATCAACCCACAATAGTCATATTGACTTATTCAGGTCATAAGAGGAAGCATAAGATCATTATCAGAATTTAAACTGGCTTGAATTTAACATAGCCAAGTACAAAAATAGAAAGGTTTAAGTAATCCATTCAAGCTCTAAAAATTGATTATTCTAAAGGTCAAAAATCAATGTGAGGGAATTGTGGGATCATCATGAAGTCTCACGAGCTCATATGTTCCTCAAATCTAAAAATTAGTTTTTAAAATAATTTTACCAAAATGTAACAATCTCCAAACTACTCTTAGATGAGGATCAACTTAGCTACAATTTAATGCAATTCAACATGGCTCCATTTATATCCGAAGACAACAATGGTTAGATATTTTCATAAAAAACTAGTTTTAAACTTAAAATATGATCTTTTAACTATTCAACCAAATATATAAACAAAGTAAAAAAATCTCTTTTATAGGAACAATAAAATAACTCAATTTATTTTTTGACTCATATTTAAAAAAGTGAAACCCATCTAGTTTAACATCAAACTAACCCAAACTAGTCTTTAAATCCCAATTCATAAATCAAATCCATATAACACTTATAGTAAATATGCTAGGATGAAAATCATGTTTCTAAAGCATGGATAAGAGGAGCAAAACCTCACTTATCTAAAATACCCAAACTGATATCTCATAAAAGACAAAAGGTGTAAGTTGACCCATTTTATAACATGGTTGAATTAATCCATAACAAAAATAAAAACATGGTAGATTAATTGATATTCAATGCAAGGAATAAACCATCCATCTAGCCCACTTCATAATTTTAGGGTATGGTGACTTAGTTAAAAAGTATGGACTAAGAATTTTAAGACAACTAAATAATCAATAGGGTATTATCTACCATTATATGTAGAGGGAGGAAAAAAAAGGCCCCAAATCATTTTATTTAACAAAATATATTCCAGTAGAGGCAAGCGATCTTAAAAGACTTACATGGAAAAGGAAGTAGGTTAAGTAGTGGATTTACCAGAAGGATCCAAGTCATGGGTTTTAGTGTGGCCACATAAAATATTTATCAATCCCCATTATATTACATTCCAACTACCATATCATCCTTAACCACCATTTACTATCCCTCAATCAATTTTACAATGAAGGGAAAAACATAGTTTCTCCATACATTTACTATCTCTTTCATCACTCGAATATGTAGGGCATACCCTCTTTTGCTAAAAATTATGGAGAATGTATATTTCCTCTATTTAATAGGTTCCTAAGCTTAAATATTCCATGAACCCCCTATCACTACCTAACTTACTGAGTAATAAGAGATCCCCCATCTGGCAATCTACACTCCTACCCTATTTTCATTATCTTCCATGTGTCTTTTCTTACCTTCCTACTATGATTCTCTTCCTATGCATTCCTTTTTTTCTTCTTATACCCATTCTCTATTTTTTTTATTTCTACCATCATGCCTATCTATAGCATCCCCCTTTTCTTCTTCTCCATGCCTTATTCCCCCCCTTTTTTTATGAAAAACTCTTTTTTCCTATGGTAGTCTTGGCCATTCTCTCCTATGTGTTTTGTCCTTCTTTACTTGTTTTGCATTCTCCCCTACTATCACACCTTCCCATGCTGCATCTACCATATGTATTTATCTCCTCTTCATATGCACCATGCTTCATCCCATAATGATAAAAAAAATAAAATGAGATTAACATAATGATAAAATAAACAAATCATTAAATAATTAATAAAAATAACATTAATTTTATTAAAATAATAATAATAATTCATTACATTAATATTTGATAAAAAATCATTAAAATAACTAATCATCAAAATCATAAATTGATTAAGATAATAATAGCGGTAAAGTCATTAAATAATAAAATTAACCAAAATCATTAAGATGATGACAATAATAATAAGAAGTAAGAATCATTAAATAATAATAATCATCTAGATAATGATTGATAGAATTGAAATTCTATATGGATCTCAAGGTGGCCAATTCCCAAAAATGTCATTAATGACATTCTCTAAGGTTAAAAGACCCATACAACTTAGATGAAATCAAAAACTAGGTTAAAAGGGAAAATCCCCTCCTGTGGTGAAAACAACACATGCGTGCAACACCCAAGGAGGTTAACCAAAAAATGAAAATGACCTCAAGCACACAAAGGCAAGAAAGAGGAAAACAAAGCCAAAAATCAACACTCAAAACATGGGACCATATAATATGTACATGAAAAAAAATACAAGACCAATAAAAATGAATAGAAGTAACATAATAGGACTATTAAAAATTATGGCTCAATATCACATAGTACATGTTATAACTGTTGGAGTGACATTTTGACTGCTCAAGCACCCATGATATACCTAAGATGTCCAAACTTAATGTTGAGCCTAGATTATGACCTAGTGCTTGTATCCACTAAATAAAACATCAATTGTACCTAAATGATGTTGATATAAGTATAACCATAATGAATTTATAATAAATCATTAATCATGAGTAATAAATTAGTATACACATCTATATCTAAAAATGGGGTAAGATTTAGTTCTGATAAACATGACCTTGAGTATGCCCTATGAACATAATCAATAGCCGTAAAAGTCACCAAGTTAATCCACATAAATGAGACATGCTAAGAAATATCATACAATAAAGTAACTAATCTAGAGTAGCATATACATAAAATAAGATAAGATAAATCTAGTGTAAGTAGTATGCATATAAGGATGTACTAAATCTAATGTGAGCATCAACTATGACATATATAACATGTCATCTATCCAAGGTACCTACATTGAAACCATCTAAAAATAGAACCAACACTAGTAGTTGTTAGTCTAAGTACTATTAAAACATGCTAAAGTATGCTATAATCTAGTATTCAAATGGGATACAAGGTTGGTTCATGACATCCTCCCCTCCTTAAAGAGGAGTTGTCCAAGAAACCAATAATAGTCAAGTATAAAATTATCTCAAAAAGTCCAATAAAACCAATCAAAACTACTACACAATCTCTCCACCCATTATGGAGTGGCAATGTCTCAGTTATATCTCACTGACATTCATAACTATTACCATCAGAATAATTACATTATCTCATGCATTAGGACAAACAACTATATCATTCCCATCTTCACATGTCCATGATACTTAAAGGGAAAAATAGTACTAAAATGACATTATCATAGAATAAAAATCAACCAAATCTCTCAACTTGGATGGAAATTTTCCACTCTCATGCCTTAAAATGCCATAAAAACATTAAAATCCATTAAAAAAAATTTATAATAGGTCTACCAAACCCAAAATGCCTACTACAAAAAATTAAAATCCCAAGGTAACAACTATTAATTTCAATACAACACCACATAAATTAACCATTCCAATTATTTAAAAAGGTGGTCATAAAGAATCATCAGCCCACAAAGAATCATGAGCCCATAATGTTTTAAAACACAATAGTTCAAACCTTCCTTAATACATTTCCCAACAAGGTCACTAACAATACTACCAAGTAGGAACATGCAACTAAGGGACCATAAAACAACAAGTGATGTCTACTAGATTAACAATCTGACTATGCAACTTGATTAGGGTTAATACCACTTGTGTCAACACACATATACCTATAATATGAGGTCAAAAAACATAAAATCATCCAATCCCACTAGATTTCAACTAGAATCTAAATCAAGAGTGGAAATATTCCACTAAAAAATTACTCTACATGCATAATCCTAAGAGCATTCATCACAAAATGTTATATCATAATGGTAGTAATCCATACTATTATGATTACACCACTACATCATCAACCATTTAGGGGTTAGTGTAGCATCCCACACCAACCACATTGAATAATGAAGAAGTCATACCATGCATCACATGCAACCTAAAGGCTTACAACATATTCTCCAACACATACGTGAGCTCACATGATGGTCCAAAGATACCAATCCCACCATCCAAAAATAGCCATCTAAGGGCATCACCCAAATTTCATCACTCTATCCAAGTTTTAAGTGAGTACCTAGGATTTTTAAGCACTACTTGATTAGGGCTTAGTGTTACTCTATTAGAGCACAAAATCAACATACATTCCAATAATGCTTCTGAAATAAAAGAGAAATATTCATCCTAAAATATTTCCAACAGGTATAATAATAACAATACCTCAACCAAATCATGGTTTCACCTACAAGCCAACTCATGCATGCTTTTTGACAAGCACCACCTTGCTTAATTTTAGAAATGTATAAGTTCAGAGGACCCATTAGTGCTTTACAAGGGGAAAATAGTAAAAATTCACAATGGCTACTTTAACCACAACCTCCAAGAGGTGGATAAAAGAATATTAAATCCATAAAGTGACTATTATGTACTAAGATTCCATGGCCAACTCATGTCACACATGGTGCACACACTAAATGAATCATGTTACTACTTGTGCAAAGGGGAAAAGTGGATTTTTAGCCTATGAGAGACTCCACTTCTTGGCTTATACCTATTCAAAATCATTATGGATGTAGTGATTCTCTACCCACTACCTCATACTTATAAGCCAAGAACTATCCATTCTTGTATAATAATTAATGACAAATATCCAACATCCATTAATCAAGAGTTTCATCATAAACATTTGAATTATTATCCTTTTATAAAAACATGACATATGTCTAAACCACCATAACACTATTAATGGTATAATCCATAATTCACAAGGTGGGGTTACATATGATGATCATTAATTTGGCTTACTTCATTGCTTAAGTAATATAAGTAATCTAATTAAATGTTATTACAACTAATTATAATAAATGGCATAAGAATTATAAGGCACAAAGTTTCATGATTCATTGGGTAAGTCCACCTGTTATTCATTATTAAGTCAAGTGGAATAATATTGAATATCTAAGAATTGATTATTCTTTCAATGGCCCACAAAGTTTACATCAACCTTAGTTGAATCCATAAAGACCTTAATCATCAATATATAAATAACAATACAATTATTAAGGCATTTCTTGTTACTCCCACCATGGGATATCCTAACTATTTCCACTAAAAAATATGCTTGTACACTCCATAAATCATCTTTAATATGATCTAGTTGTAACAAAGCTATCAAATTTAATATCAATACAATTACCACTTGATTATTCCCAACATAGTGTTATTGATTTACAAATGAAGGCATAATGTAATTGCATACATGGTTTCATAAGTTTGCTCATCATTGTTTAATCCACATTCTAATTCTTAAAATACATGGATACCAGTGATAGGTTCAAAAAGACAATTCATCTTCTAAACCAAAAGAATAATTCTAACACTATATCAACATGAGTGAATGAAAATAATTCACATAAGTAATAATAAATAATGTTAAGTAGTTTTATAAGGAGATTCCAACCACATACTTGTAATATATCTAAGAACATGTTCTTTTGAGATAACTTTCATAATTCAAGATTAATGACTTTATAGTTTTAGTTGTTACAATAATAATTTTATTATTATTTTGTGCTTAAAATCATCAATCATAACACTTACTCATATTCATTCAACAATATATATGGATAAAGTATTACATAATGCATGCTAAATATATTGATACTCATATGGTAAGTATATACCATTATAATTGTACCTCAAATAATAAATATAGTTGGTTATTTATACAAGACCCAACAAGTATCAATAAGAATGCCTCAAATGTCAACATCATAACTAATAATGTTATTTTTTTAACATAACAGAATTACAGATCTACATAATATAATAAGAGGAAGCCACAACATAAAATGAGTAAATAACTACAATCCATTGGTCCCATAACATATGTGAATAGGCATGAACAAGGAAAGATACCACGTGCAAATACAAGTGCGACAACAAAGTAGATGGACACTACAAGGAGGACACCCCTCAAAACCAACCCTATGAACCCAACCATCAGTGGTCATTACCACCTCAACCATTATCTTGGTGTAGGTTTTTGGCAACCAAATACTCAGGTGAGGTAAGAGAGATACACATAATATTGAGCCACCAATAAGGACTACAAAACCATCCACAAGGAAAAAAGAATCAATGTAAAAAACATGAACCATAACACTCAACCACACCATGACTTATCTAAGTAAAATAGCTAAACTCAAGGGGATCAATTGGTAATAGTTGTATTAAGCTAGTCAAGTCACAAGAGGAAGAATAAGTTAATTATCATAAAGGTCAAGAATTAATGTGAGGGATTTATGGGATCATCATGAGGTCTCATGACCTCATACAATCTGTGAATCTAAAGATTAGTTTTTAAAACCATTTTACCAAAAAGCAATAACCTCTAAAGTACTCTTGGAAGAGGATCATCTCAGCTACAATTTAAGGCAATTCAACATGACTCCATTTATAACCCAAAACAAAGGTTTGATATTTTCATAAAAAACTAGTTTTAGACTTAAAATATGGTCCTTTAATGATTCAACTAAACCCATAAACAAAGTATAAAATTCCCTTCTATAAGAACAATAAAATAACTCAATTTATTTTTTGACTCATATTTAAAAAAGTGAAATCCATCTATTTCAACATCAAAATAATCCAAACCATTTAACTCCCAATTTGTAAATCAAATCCATATAACATTTACAATAAGTATGCTAGGATGAAAATCACATTTCTAAAGTAGGGATAAGAGGAGAAAAATTTCTCTCATCCAAAAAACCCAAACCAACATCTCATAAGAGACAAAAGGAGTAAGGAGACCTAATTTTTAACATGGTTAAAGTAATTCATACCAAAAATAAAAACACAACAAAGTAATTGATATTAAACATAAGGAATAAACCATCCAGCTAACCTACTTAGTAATTTTAGGGTATGGTGGCTTAGTTAAAAAACATGGCCTAAGATGTCTCAGCCAAATAAATACTCAACAAGGTATTAGCTACCATTTTATGTAGAGGGAGGGAAAAAATATCCCCTGAATCATTTTATTTCAAAAAATATATTTAGCAGAGGCAAGTGATCTTAAAACACTTACATGGAGAAAATAACAGGTTAAGTAGTGGATTTGCCAGAAGGAGCCAAATCATGGGTTTTGGTGTGGCCACATAAAATAGTGGTTGATCCCCATTATCTCACATGCCAACCACCATCTCATCCTTAACCACCATTGACTATCCCTCAATTTATTTTCAAATGAAGGGAAAAACATAGTTTCTTCATGTATTTACTATTTCTTTCCTCACTCGAATATGCAGAGCATACCCTCTTTTACTATAGATTATGGTGAGTGTATATTTACTTAATTTAATGGGTTCCTAGGCATATAAATTTCATCCATCCCCTCTCACTCCCCAACTTACTGAGTAATAAGAGATCCCATATTTGCTAATCCACATTCATTCCCTATCTTCATTGTCCTCCTTGCAAATTTCTTTTACCTTCCTCCCATGCTTCTCTTCCCACACATTCATCTTTTTCCTTCTTCTACCCATTCTCTTTTTTACTAATGTTTACCATCATGCCTCTCCAAAACATCCCCTTATTCTTCTTATCCATGACTCTTCCCCCCTTTCTCCATGATAGACTCCCTTTTCCTACACCAAGCTTGGCCATTCTCTCCTACACATTTTATCCTCCTTTAATTGTTGTGCATTCTCCCCTACCATCATGCCTTGCCCATGTTTTATCTAAAATATGAATTTATCTCCTCTCCATACACACCATGATTCATCCCATACTTGGCATCCCCTTCTCCCTATGTCAATGCTCTTATTTCCATATGAAGTAAGTTATGGCAAAATAAAATACACACACACACACACACACACACACACACACACACACACACACACACACACACACACACACACACACACACACACACACACACACACACACACATTACATAAAATAATATTCTTCTAAGAATAATAATAAAATTGAAATTAAATAATCCATTAGGCCAAATAAATGATAAAATAATAAAACATTTCCACTTTTGGAACAAGCATGCCTCCCCAAGTAATATGCATAAAATAATGTATAACAAAAAATGATAATGAAATAAAATTATTTTAACGTAATGATAAAATAATTAAATAATTAAATAATTAATAAAAATAACATTAATTTTCTTAAAATAATAATAAAAAATCATTACAAAAATATCTAATACAAAATCATAAAAATACTTAACCATCAAAATCATAAATTGATCAAGATAATAATAGTGGTAAAGTCATTAAAAAATAAAATCAACCAAAATCATTAATATGATGATAATAATAATAAAAAGTGGGAATCATTAAATAATAATTATAAATACTATTAATTTTCTAAATAATGATTACTAAAATTGAAATTTGATTTCCATCTCAAGGTGGTCAATTCCCATGAATGTTACTAATGACATTCTCCAAGGTCAAGAGACCCATACATCCTAGACAAACTTAACAACTAAGTTAAAAGGGAAAATCCCCTCCTGTGATGAAAACAACATGTATTCACAACACCTAGGGAGGTAAGAAAATGGAGAAAATGACCTTAAGCACACAAAGGCAGGCAAGAGGACAACAAATCCATAACTAAATACTCAAAACATGGGGCCATACAACATACCCACATGTAACAATGGTAAGACCAATAAAAATCAATAGTAGTAACACAATATGAATATAAACTATGATGGATCAATATCACATAGTACATGTCATACCTATTAGAGTGACATTCTAACTACTCAACTTCCTATGATATATTCATGATGTCAAAACCCAATACTAAGCCTAACTCATAGCCTGGTACCTACACCCACCAAATAAGACATTAGTAGTACCTGTAACAATGTTGATATGAATATAAACCACAATGAATTTAGAATGAATCATTAATCACGAGTAATAAATTAGTATACACATCTATAACTGAAAAGGGGACAAGATTTTGGTAGAATAATTATCATTGATGTCAAAGGAATTATAATAGATATGAACAAAAATGTCAAATGGAATTGTTGTCAGAAGTGAATGGAAATGTTGTTGGAATTGAATAGAATTGTTGTCAGAAGTGAATGGAAATGCCCACAAAAATGTTGATGAGAATGTCAATGGTCACATATTTTGGTGGAGAGGTACCTCTTAGATGGGACACATCCTTTAAAGGATATATAATGGAGAAGATATGTGGAAGTATTATAGGCATTCAATTTTATTGAAGATCATATAAGTGTGAGAGAGAAGGAAGAGAGGAAGAGTAGAAAATGAAATAAAATCTCTTAAGAAAATAAGTGTAAAGGGTAGATTTATTTTAATGAAGAATATCATTTGAGAATTGTGAAATAAAGGAGAGTAGAAAGTATATATGAAAATTAATTAGAGAGAACATGTAACGTAATCAAATACATCATTTGATTAAAGAAGAAATTATATATGGTGGAATCAATTTGGCTTGGGGTCGATGCCTCATAGTCTAGGGGTCGGTGCTCTTATGGGTCGATGCTCATGAATTGGCTAAGTTGGTGCTTGGAAAAGGGGATCAGTGTCTCTAGTGGATGGCTGATCACAAATTGACAATGTTGGTGCTTTTTTGGCGGATTAGTGTCTTGAATAGGTTGGTGCTTATAATAAACATTATAAAAGAGTTATATACAAAAGCAATATTTTGCCATGGTTTTCTCCTAAAAGGGTTTCCATGTAAATCTCATGTTCTATTGTGTTATTAATTGATAGATCTTGACTGCTTATGGTTTTTATGGTTGATTAAGTGTTAAAATATTATCTTATACTGATTCACCCCTCTCACTATATAATCCTGTGTTTAACAATTGGTATTAGAATAGTTCCTTTAGAATCAGTCTAACCACTATAAGGTAGATCATGGAAGTAAAAGATGGCCAAGCATCTAAGGAAAGAGAATCAAGAGTTGAAATTTGTGGTCAATCATCTTAAGGAATAGGTATGTATCTTGAAGTCTAATTTGGTTTTAGAATCACAAGAAGATAAGCTATCTATTCAGGATCTTAAGAATCAACTAGAGGTTACATTTCAAGTTTGAACTCAAGAGCACAAGAGTGTAATCAGTTGAAGGATAAGTTAGGTTATTTGAAGGAAAAGCATGAGAGGCTCATAATCAAGGTTGACAAAGATCATGAGATATCAATCCAAGGTGAGAAGGATGCAAGTTTTAAGGGAAAATTAAAGAAGCCAATCAGGTAGCCCAATGCTTTTAAGTTTTCCAATTATTTTCATGGACATTATTTTTTTTGTCATCATGTTGGTCATAAGGAAAGAGACTATTTAAGGAGAAGAAAATTATCAAAGAGAGATCTTATTTACCTTCAAGAAAAAGGTATGGTAAATGTTGCTTGCTTTTGTTGTCATAAAGTTGACCATATTTCTAAATTATGTCCAAGTGGAGTAAAGAGATCCTCAAGGTATATCAAAGGTTATGGATACCCTAGAGTATATGAGAAGGGAAAAACTCAGGTTTAGAAACCTAAGATAATAATGTTTAATTAGATTGAGTCTAAGAGTGGGAATGAATTACTTTCTATAGCAAAGAAAGAATCAGATAGGAAAGACTGTGTGAAGCTCTTGTTATTAGGATTTTTAGAAAAGATAATGAATACTAGTCCTAAAAATCATACAAATAAAATATAATCTCTTGTTATAATTGAGCATGAACCTTGTTAAGACTCCCTATTATTAGTTTCAAATGATAGTGTGTTAAAAGGTAAGATAGTTACAAGAGTTGAGAAAATGAATAACATCATGGATGTTGAGGTTAGTGAGTCAAAGAAGTTAGACATGCTTAAATGGATTATAAGAGAAAGAAATTAATCTCATAGATGTAATAGGATAAAGAAAGTAACATAGGAGATGTGGGCATCTCCTGGGTTCACTTTGTTCTAGGACCTTTTGTGTGGGGTGTCTCTTCTAGGATTCAAAGAGAGACTTTACAAAAAAAGGAAGCATCATGGATGCATGTTGGGTCTTGGTTGTGTTGCATGAAAAGAAAATCAAGAACGTGAGTTTATATATCAATTTTTATATCATTCTTAGATAGCTTGATATGATGTAGTGTCTTGAGAAATATTGTGAGCATGGATTCAGTTAAGTCTAGTTGCTTTAATCATGCTCTTGATTTTCAAATCTATAGTAGGTCAATGTTATGAGGAGTTTGCTTTTCCATGTTGTGAAGTTGTTTATGCCTATTTGAAGTGGTCCTCTTGACTCAAGGGGTTGGTAATAAGTGAGGAGTGGATCCATGTTGATTAGGTATCCATGAGACCTATTGGTAGCATGAGGTCTAATTGTTCCTTCATAATGAAAGAAAATGATTTGAAATTATCTAAAGCATGGAGGAGGTTTATGGAGGTTGGAAATGAAGTTTTTGATAGGATTTGGATCATTGGTAAGGTCAGATGGGAAATTAAGTTTCATTGGTGGTTCATTATGGAGATAGAATTATTTACTTTAGGTATCTACTAGACCTATAAAGATGTGAGACCTATTGGTATTCCCATGAGAGTATTGACTATATGTGGATAGTGTTTGAAGAGTTGTTTACAAACCTAGTTGGTTGAGGAGACTTGTTAAAGATGTCATGATCTAGATGGAGTATGGAGTTAGGGGGAAATAACTCAGTTTGTTTAAGAATCTTGATGAGAAGCATACATGAAAAAGGGGGAACATGAGTATAAAATGAGATAAGCTTCAGTTTGGATTGACCAAAAGGAGATATTTTAGAAATAAATCATCAAGGTCAGGTCCAATGATTAGTTGTAAGGTATGAATGGATTTAGGTAAGATCAAGTGCTGATATAGAACTATGGAGTCATGTGTCAAGATAGTGAGAAATAGGTCAAGTTGAAATATAATAGATCAATCACTCTAAAGGTAAGCATTTGGTCAGGTTTTCTTCAGTAGCATTAAATGAAATCAGAGTAAAGAGACAAGGTGTAAGATATAGATACCCTTTTACATTGATGTTAAAGGGGAAGAATTGAAGATAGGGGGAGAAAAGGAGGAGAACCATAGCAAGGGGGAGTTCATATACTAATTCATAGGGATTGTCATCAATGACAAAGGGGGAGATTGTTAGAATAATTGTCATTGATGTCAATGGAATTATAATGGATATAAATAGAAATGTCAAGTAGAATTATTGTTGGAAGTGAATGGAAGTGTTTTTTGAAGTGAATGAATTATTATTGAAAGTGAGTGGAAATGTCCACAGAATTATTGATAGAAATATCCATGGAAATTTTGATGAAAATGTCAATGGTCACATATTTTGGTGAAGAGGTACCTCTTGGATGGGAAACATCCTTTAAATGATATATAAGGGAGAAGATATGTGGAAGTATTAAAAGAAATTGATTTAATTGAAGATCATATAAGTGTGAGAGAGAAGGAAGAGAGGAAAAACAAAAAATGAAATAGAATATCTTTTAAGAAAAGAAATGTTAAGGGTATATTTATTTTAATGAAGAATAACATTTGAGAATTATGAAATAAAGGAGAGTAGAAAGTATATAAAAAAAATTAGTGAGAGAGAAAGTGCAAGAGAAGCAAAGACATCATTCAATTGAAGAATCAATTATAGATGGTGTAATCAATTTGGCTTGGGGTCAATGCCTCAAAGTTTAGGGGTTGGTGCTCATGTGGGTTGATGCTCATGAATTAGGTGAGTTGGTGCTTGGAAAAGGGGATCAATTCCTCTAGTGGTTGGGTGCTCACAAATTGATCGAGTTGGTGCTTGGTTTGGTGATTGGTGTCTCTAGTAGGTTGGTGCCTATGAACATTGTAAAATATTTATATATAAAAGCAATATTTTTCCATGGTTTTTTCTTGAAAAGGTTTCTATGTAAACATTATGTTCTCTTGTGTTATTAATTTCTATATCTTGAGTGCTTATGGTTGTTATGGTTGATTAAGTTTTAAAATATTAAAAGATTATCTTATACTGGTTCACCCCCTTCTTAGTATAAGCCTATGTTTAACAGAGTTAGTCCTTATAACCATGACCCTGAGTATGCCTTGTGAACATAATCAACAAAAACAAAATTCACCAAGTCAATCTGCATCAGTGAGACATGTTAAATCAATATCATATAATAAAGTAACTAAGCTAGAGTGTTATATACATAAAATAGGATAATATAAATCCATTATAAGCAATATGCATATTAGGATATACTAAATCTAATGTGATCATCAAAAATGACATACATTGCACATCGGCTATCCAAGGTACCTACATCATAACCATCTAAAAATAGAACCAACATCAGTAGTCATTAGTCAAAGTATGATCAAAACATGCTAAAGTAGGATATAGTCTAGTATTTGAAGGTGATACAAGGTCAGTTTGTGATAATTAGATTCCACCAAAAAAAATGTGCATTAAGATGTAGGTATTTTTTTTCACTTTTGACTCTTGACACTAAAAATAAAATTTTGATGAGATAATGAAAAATAACTATTTTGACATTTTAAAAACATAAAACTATTATACTTGGATAAAAATAAATATGACACTAATAAAAATGATAGACAATGATGAATTATAATGTAAGACTTAAATTGACTTTAAATTTTAATATTGATGATATGCTATTAAAATCATTTATAATAACTTCACTTAACATGAAATAATACAAAAAACATATTATATTTAAGACTCCATCTTTCAAGAAAATAAACTATAATATATAATAAACATTAAATCTCAAAATATATCTAATAGTAATATTAAAAGTATAAAAACTCATAACCAATGTATGTATTACCACCTATAAACTTATAAATATAATATGACCAAAAAAAATATAAATTATGACTTATATCTCACTGTAGTCATATAAAATGTGAAAATTTGTAATTTGAGTGTGGTTTGTGACACCCAACCCATATGTTCCTCTTGCTTGCTCTCATGACCCTCATAGGCTTCATTTCATTGATTCCCAATCATCCATAGCCTTTCAGACCTGATCATAGATAATCTAGACTAATTTTCCCATGATAAATCCACCCCCATAGGTCTCATAACCTCAAGATGATATCACATAACTTAGACTATAGTGTTGGGCCCTCTTGTGTCCATTTTTGATGCTCTTATTCAAGTGCATTTTAACTCCAATGGTCAGTTTCTTTTGATTCATATCCCCCTTCTTGTTAGCCTAATGTGAGCACATTTAACTCATGACCAAAACATCCTTATAAAAACCCATTCAAAGGTCATTTAGAAAGCGTTGTAAAATATCACAAAGCAAACAAGAATATAAGAAAGACTACTAAGGAAATCTTCCCTATTCTCTGCATATAGCCAACCAATACTATTACAAGTGTATTTAAATCCTTACACCAATCTCTATCTACCTCAAGCACACCTAGTTTTAGCATTTTTCATCTTCATACACATAATTGCACAAAGCACATCAAGTGGAATAACCACATATGGCTTGATCCCTCTTCACAATATTGGTATGTAGGTAGTGTGCCCACATAGGGGGTGTGGATACACATTTAGTGCATCTTACACACACTAACCCCTCCCCCCCTCTTTCCCAAAGTTTGTCAAAGAATAATGTAGTCTAGGATTTGAAGACTAAATAATCTCTATAGGGAGTTCTGTAAACATCCAACAGTCAAAATTTCATAGGTAGCCTCACTTAGACATAGTGAAAAAAACCCCAAAAACATAAATCTCTTGGACAATAGCAGTAGAAGAGGACTATAACACTATAACCCAAGTGTCCTATTTTAGAGCTCCTATCTAATCAATAAATGAAGGCCAGATCTTGATTTATGATAGTGTCCCAGTCCTATAGAGTGAATTTCAGACCCTATAATAGCTATCTTAGTTTTTAGCTAATTCTTATTCTCTTTCCCTTATTACAATTTTTAGAAAGATTCAAATTATAGTCAAATTATACAAATCAATAGCTTAATTATTACATATTTATTTAATTATTTCCTATTCCAGACCCTTAACTAAATTATGAATAATGCACCAATATCCCCAAAATTATTAAATAATTTGGTGGACCCGGCTTACTTCATTTGTGCATAAAAACCCTAGAAACCCTAGGGTAAATTTCCTACTAATTTTTCCTATATTTTTTTGATTTTTTACTAGTATAATTGAATAAAAAAATCACATTAAATTTTAAAATTCCATATTAATTTTTAAAAATATATTTTTTGCAAAACCCTAGTTGCATACACTAGGTCCTTTCAAATCAAGAAATTTCCACTAATTTTTTGATTTTTTACTAACATATTTAAATTAGAAATTTTCATCAAATTTTAAAATTCCTTATTAATTTTAAAATATTTTCATTCAAAACCCTAGTTGCATGTACTATCTCCTATTTTTTCTTGAGGTATCACCTTACATCTAAAATCAGATTTTAAAAATGGATCTCACTTATTTTCAAATATTTATTACATTTCTAGCAAATAATGAGACCATACTTGGTACTATCATGTACATGAATGATCAAGTTTACTCTATGCTAATACAAAGCTTCATTATTTTCTTTTCATGCCTATTTTTCATAATCTAGGATGATATTAAGAAAGTTATTATTAAACATAGTAAGATACCTCTCCTTCAAAGCAAAGTTTTCTTATCTTTAATACAAGGTTCTATCTCTTGCTTTCTATCTCTCATATGGAAAAACTTGAAATTTTATCATGTTAAAACACATTAGAAATGTCATAGCACATACCAAAGTTTCTTATGAATTTATGTAAAAAATAATGCTTTCTATATCTCATATGGAATTTTTTTAAGTTTATAATGCTAAACACATTAGAAATGTCATAGCACATGCCAAAGTTTATTATGCATTCATGCACAAATTGATGCTTTCTATCTCTTCATTTATATATGTCATATGGATTTTTTTTCAAGTTTATCATTCTACACACATTAGAAATGTTATAGTACATGCCAAAGTTTCTTATGCATTCATACAAAAATTCATGCTTTCTATCCCAAACTTGCTATCTATCACATGGAATGCCCTTTATAAACATATTTTTATACACCTGATAACTCTAATTTCATACATTTCATTTCACCATCATGATTTCTACCTAGATGTATACAACTCATTGGTTACCTTTGAGTATTTTCCTATCACTATTAGACATAAACAAACACTCATGTGTATATCTATCTCTCCTCCCTTCAAAATTGCTACATCTAGCTCTTATCCTACATTGACTACTAGCTTTATGCCTATAGTAGACCATGTAGTACACGTTATCAACCAAGTTTATGAAGATAGGTAGGTTGATTACACCCATGGATATAGCTTTATAAATTAGGTTATCACCCCTTCTGATATAGTTTTTGTTCTCAAAATCCTTCAGTGATTAGATGTTTAAAAATATGTATTATATGTAGTGCTTCATAATACTAGGATTCCTATTTTTACCAAACTAGCTTATGTTGCCTCTATCCTCAACATAATGCAATAGGCTAAAGAACATATTTACTTCAAGAAAGATGATTTACCCCCATGACATATCATTGAATAACATATACCTCTATATATTCAGTTCATAATTATTGATGTAGGGGTCAAAAGAGTGTTAGTTAATAACAGTTTAAGACTCAACATTTGCAACATTTCTTTTCATAAACATTTTAATATACAATCTCATGATCTAGACCATTCTGACATGAACATCAGAGGCTTTGACAACATCCCATGGAAATTCATAGGTCAAATAACACTCAATATTACCTTAGGGCCTAAGACATTACCAACTACTTACTGAGTCATGCCAAATGACCTCAATTATAATTTATTACTTGGTTAGCCTTGGATTCATGATATTCATGTAGTCCATTCTACACTCCATGTTTATCTTAAATTTAGTCACAAAGGCTACATCTACACATGCCTAATAGATAGTGAACCTTTTAAATAGTACCAAGTTGTTAAATCTCCATAGAATTATATTCTATACTTTAGTCTTGGTAATATACCTACACAACCCACCACTTATAGTGCACCCTTAAACCATGTAACATATTAGACAATTCCAAGTTCTATAGTAACACTGATAGCAAATCACCAGTTTACTTCCCCTTTTTTCACTTAAATGTCTTAATAATATGGGATATCATAACAAAGGTCTTGGAAAGCATGAAAAAGGAATCATCAATCCTATTGAGGCATCAACATAAAATGGAAGTCAAGGACTAGGATATCAACTTACCCTTCTTCATAATAAACCTTCTTGAATACTTCAAAGAATATAATGTTGTATCCACCCATTACATCATTATACCACACCATTAATCATACTTCAACATTATCATTGATCTATCTTGATCTTATTGGTGGTATAGTTTCACTAGATATGTACACATTAGATGAATTCTCTATCAATGAATCCCTCTTACAATTTCTTGGAGCATATGAGGACCTAGCATCTTGCTATCATAAAAATAGATTTACTCATCACACAAATTCCCATAAATACTTTAGAGAAAGTCTAGATTCTCCCCAAGACATACTAGTTGATTTAGATGATACTATTCTTATAACCTGATACACACTAGATTATTCCACATTGCTTAATGAGGAAATAGTTAATTTCAATTTTAGAACTGATCAACATCCTTGCATTGTCTTGTTAGCTGCTACCCTATGAAAGGAAGAGGATACCTATATTCATCAAATTTTAATAGAATTTTCAAAACTCTTTTCTTGGTCTTAATAATATATGATAGGAATTGATACATCTATAACATTTCATTGGATTCTTTTATACCAAGATGTTAAACCAGTTAAATAAAAAATGCACAAAATGCATCTTAAATCGGCTCTTTTAATCAAAGATGAGATTAAACACCTTTTAGATGCTAGCTTCATTCAATTAGTAGAACACCCTAAATGGGTTTCTAATAGAGTCCTTATGGTAAATCCTAAAGGACAAATTTGGTGTTGCTTCAATTCTCAAGATTTAAATAAAGCACATCTAAAAGATTATTTTACTTTACCTAACATTTATATGATCTTAGATTCCATAGCTAGATATGAAATGTTATCATTTATGGATGGATTTGAAGGCTAAAATTAAATTAAAATCATTGAAGAAGATCAAGAAAAAACATCTTTTACAACACCTTGGGGCACATTTTTTTACATTGTCATACCTTTTGGATTAAAATTTTTTAGATCCATATATCATTGTACCATGATGTATATCTTTCATGACTTAATTCACAAAAACATCAAGGATTTTGTTGATGATATATTATCTAAATATAAATAATGAAAACATTTTACCATTAATTTATGATAGATATTTGAATGACTCAAGTAATATAATGTCTAATTAAAACCAAAGAAGTGTGTGTTTAGAGTTACATTAGGCAAAATCTTAGGATTCATTATTTCCCAATGTGGCATAGAGGTTAACCCTAAGAAATTCAAAGCAATTATTTACATTCTACCTCCCATGCACATAAAACAACTTCAATCCTTACAATGCAAGATCTAAGCAATACACCATTTCATAGCTCAACTTGCTGATAAAACTTAGTCATTCACTCAATTATTATAAAAAGATATAAAGTTTGTCTAGGACCAAGCCTGTCAGGAAAGATTTGATAGAATCAAGTAATATCTTCTTAATCCACCTATTTTAGTACTACATATACCTTACAGACCTTTCCTCCTATATATCTCAATAATAGATCATACATTAGGAGCACTCTTATCAAAAAAAAATGATCAACATATCAATTAAGTAGTTTAATACATCAATTGCACATTATTTGATTATGAAAAAAATTATTTCATGATAAAAAATTATGTCTAACATTAGTTTTTTCCACACAAAAACTTTGACATTACATGGTAAATAATAAGACTCAAGTTACCACAAAAGAAGATCCTTTGAAGTTTCTCATGGTAAAACCACAACTCTCCAATTTCATAATAAATTGGGTCATATTATGAATATATTTTTACTTTAAAATAGTTATCCAAAAATTAATAAAAGGAAAAATCATTGCGGACCATTTGGGAGTCGCACCACTCCTAAACACTAATCCTATTAGTGACACATTTAGAGATGATTTCACTTCCTATTATAATCATTCTGATACTTAGACCATGTTCTTTGATGGTTATCGATGCACATCTAGTGTATGGGTAGGTATTATTTTTATCAACCCTTCTGGTCATATAATTCTTATTGCATATTGATTAAGTTTCCCATGCACTAAAAACACCATAGAATATGAAGCACTTATATTAAGTCTAGTTTCCACCTAGTCCCTCCAAATTATATCTATTCAAGTATTTTGTGATTCCCAACTTATGGTCAACCATGTCAATGATGTCTATCAAATAAAATAATAACATCTTCTCCCATACCAAAATATGGTACAATGTTTATCATCATAGTTTGACTAATTTTCTATTGAAATTATACCAAGAAAAGATAATTGACATGTAGATGCAATGGCAAGTGTTGCATCTATAATTCCTATCGATATTAATGATGATTAAGCTATTTTAATAATTACATTATTACATTCACCATAAATATATAATGCATATTTAATTGAACTATATGTTTTAGCCACTACATGCAGTTTCACAACTTTAGAATGGTTCTCTGATATCTATAACTTTCTAAATAAATATATTACACTAGAATTTTTTTCACAAAATGATAAGCATAGGTTATACAAATAAGTAATCTATTATGTAATCATTAGCAGAGACCTTTTTAAATGATCCTTTGATGGATAATTGCTTCAATGTTTGACTTTAATAAAAGCAAAAATTGCTCTTACATAGATACATGATAGTGAGTGTGGTGGTCACCTCAGTGAAAAAGCCATGTCACATAAATTGCTTCAATAAGGGTATTACTGGCCCATCATGGAAGATGAATGTTTACAATATGAAAAACTATGTGATAAATTTCAATAACATATTAACTTACAAGGTGCACCATCACAACAATTGCAGCCTATTATCTCTCCATGGCCATTCATGTTATGGGGATTTGATCTTATTTGAAAAATTAACCCTGAATATACCAATGGAAATAAGTTAATAATCATAGCTAAAAAATACTTTACCAAATGGTTAGAAGCCACTCTACTTTAATATACTAAAGGTGAAGACATTTGTATCTTTCTCATGACTCACATTCTTTCATGCTTAAGATTACCCACAACCATCATTTTTGATAATGGAACATCATTCAAGAACAAAATTGTGAAGAAATTTTGCATAAAATATAAGATTAAACACACAATATCCACTCTATAATACCCATAAGGAAATGGTCAAGTAGAGGCTACCAATAAAACCATCAACAACATTTTAAGCAAAATAATGACCAAATTTGGAGATGATTGGCACAATCAACTAGTCTTTACATTATGGGCCTATTGCACAATTATCTGCACACCCACATGAGCCACTCCTTATTCACTTTTTAATGGCATAGAAGCAATTTTACCATTGGAATTAGAAATAACATCTCTTTATGTCTCCCTTAAAAGTATTCTCACTGATGACCTATATCATGAAAAACATCTACACCAGTTCCAATAGTTAGACCATACATGCATTCAAATAATATAACACCTTAGAATCTACCAACAATGTATACAATGATCCTAAAAAAAATGAGTTCATTCCAAATAATTCAAATTTAATAATCTTTTTCTCAAATAAAATCTTTGTAATATCAATGCCAAAGAAGAAATTAAAGGAAAATTCAAACCAAATTGGCTAGGTCCATGCATTATTACCAAAAAACTTAGCCCTAAAGTGTATCATCTAGCCTCACTTAAAGGAAAAAACTAAAAAATCCAATGAATATTATGCATCTATGCAAATTCCATGTCTAGCATTTCATTTCACACATTGTATTGTACATATTTTTTCAAAATTACTTGTATATAACTTTCTTTCAAATTACCTTTACATAGTTTTTATTTGCTTGCTTGTACATAATCTTCTAATGATTGATTTTACATAGCTTATACCAAAAACACAAAAAACATTCAAATAACTTAAAATCCAAAAACATTCAAATTTTTAAAAATACAAAAACATTCAAATAATTCAAAAACACAAAAAAAACATTTCAATTATATGCATTATCCATGCTTGACATTTTTACTACAATGCTAGACTCACATTTGCTTCTCTATGTTATTCTTTGTCAATTTATCTACATTACCATGCTTCACTTGATATTATTTGAGTGTGTGCAGTGATATCCAAATCCTTGATTGCTTCACTCTACCCATTGAGAGGGTATCTTACTTCTACATTCAAGACATACATTGACATATCAACCCACCAGGGGCATCTTCTACATGACTAAACCATACGTGTTATGCCATTCCTATACCACACACTCTAGTTATAATATTGATGTACATTATTTACTAGCTTACATAGATTACTCTATCAACATTTCACTAGTATATATCACTTTTGTATTTATTATCATATACTAATTCTTGTACTACATGTCTTGCATACTTTCAATTCTTAGTTTGATTAGTTAGATGTGATTGATTTTTCTAGTATATTACATGCCTTGTTTTCTTGCTTTTCATAGCTAGATGTGATTGAATTTATTAGTTCTTATTTTTTCTCTTGTATGTGCCTTAGGACATTTGATAATGTCCTTTATTTCTATTCTTGTGTGTGCTTTAGGACATTTGCCAATGTCCTTTTCCTGTACTCTTCTATGCGACTGTTGATTTCATGCCAACCTTGCTTGTTTCAATTATATGTGTATGTGGCATTTAAACATGCTTTGTATGATTGATTTCTATTTTGAGTGACATATGCCCATGTCCCTTATTTACTTGGCCACTTTCCCATTCTTGTATGCTTATTTCTTCTTGCCTTGCATGCTTGTTTACCTAATTGCTTCTTAATTATTTGCAATGCCATGATCCACATCATACGTTATATTGAATTATTATATGACATGATGGACATCATGTTCCATCCCTATATGACAAGTAACGACTAAACAATAAAAAGAATTCTAGTTCCAACTTACTATATTACACATGCTATTACATTTTTATATCTATCTAGGCATACCTTTATTGATTTAACAATCTCTCATTACAAACCATGTTATATCTTGAGATATCTTGTCAATTATCATTGCTATATCATGTATCTTTATATCATAACACAATTTTAGGGCTCTTTCTTTTGAGGGAAATCACTACAAGGTATTCAACCTATCCTCAAAAGAGGGGGTAGAAAATAGGGGTTTTATCATAGATATTAGAGCTCCTAATGATAATATAAATCAACATTCAAAACACCCAAAACAACAACCAAACTTCAAAATAGGTAGAATAGACCAACCAAATAGTAAAAATTATATAACAATCATCAAAATTAGTCCAAGAAAATAAAACCAAGATTGGACTACAACATCAAATAGTAAGGTGTCTAGCACTCCTATTTAAACAACAAAACAATTATGTTTTCCAAAAATAAGCAAAAAAGTAGGTTCAACTATAGTTTTGCATATTTAGACTATAGATACAACACTTTTAGTATATTGTTTATTAGAGAATCTAGATATAGAGAGCATCATACATTGAATGATAGGTCTTGCTTTCAATTTTATATAGGGAATTTGGTATAACTTCTAAATCATAATACATGTTTCAAACACCAATGATTTGGGGCAATGTGTGTGTCACATTTGTCTTCTTTTTTTTAGGTTTAGTACATTACCGAGGCATTCTCAATAGTGCATGCCTTATTTCATATAAAAGTGGTTGACATCATTTTGGAGTGGCTTTCATACAAGCCTAACCTCCACATTTTTAGAATGGCTTTCATATAATCCTAATGCTCAATTTCAAAGTGGCTTTCATACAAATCTAATCTCCACCTTTTCGAGTGGCCAAGACTGTCCTAGTTTCCAACATACATTTGGCTATCCACACCACATTATTATATTATAGAGCATTCAGTATATTTATGATCCATCTCACATGACACACATTCATACCAGTATTAGTTTATAGCTTCACTTCATGGGGTAATGATGGAGTCAAAGGAATAGCTAACCTTTGTATTCTTGAGCCACTTACTCAGAGGGATTGGACACAAGGTCTAGACATCGATTAGCACATGCATGATCACATAGCTTCACATAATGGGTGATGATGGATCCCAAAGGCCAACCTTTGAATTATTGAACAACTTTTGGGGGATTGAGCACTTAGATCCATTTATGATATTAATCTTGGTACAACATCATCTAGCATTACTCATCATTACTCAACATCACTCAACATCAAAATAAGTTTTATTGGTTCACATCCCAATGAGGTGTATTCATTCTTTTCTCTTCCTCTCTCTCTCTTACCTAGCTTTGTATGCTATTATTTTAGATATAGTATATCTAGTAAGAACTAATCTACTATTTGTTTTCTTTTATAGATTTACACTTCATAGCATGATCTCTCTACACATACCCAACATCACACAGCTTCATGAGCTTTACTCTTGTAGGTAGTTTCATGTACACTTTATATTTTCATTCATCAAGGTATTTCACTTTACTACATCACTAGAATAAAATGGAGTAAATATTCATATAAAATGTGATAATTGGTAATTTGCATGTGGTTTGTGACACCCAACCCATAAGTCCCTCTTGCTTGCTCTCATGACCCTCATAGGCTTATTTTCCCTAATTCTTAGTCATCTGTAGTCTTTTAGATCTAATTCTAGTTGATCTAGACTACTTTTCCCATGACAAATTCATCCCCCTAGGTCCCATACCCTCAGAAATATATCACCCAACTTGGACTATAGCACCAGGTGCTCTAGTTTCTATTTTTGGAACTCTTATCCAAGTGCAATTTTAGCCTCAATGGTTAGTTTATTCTAGTTCCTATCCCTCTTCTTGTAACCTTAATGCAAGCACATTCAACCCATGACCAATAGATCCCTATAAAAACTCAATCAAAGGTCATTTAGAAAGGGTTGGAAAATATCACAAAGCAAACAAGAATACAAGCAAGAGTACTAAGGTAATCTTTCGTATTCTTTGCATACAACCAACAAATACTATTACAAGCTTATTCAAATCCTTAAACTAGTCCCTAAACACCTCAAGCACACCTAGTTTTATCATTTTCTATCTTCATACAAATAATTTCATAAATCACATCAAGTCACAGAACTACATATGACTTGATCCCTCTTCAGAGTATTGGTATGTAGGCAATGTGCCCACAAAAGGGATGTAGATACACATTCAATCAATCTTACACATAATACCCCCCCCACCTTTCCTAAAGTTTATCAAAGAACAATATAGTCTATGGTTTTAAGACTAAATCATCTCTATAGGGAGTTACACAGACATCCAATAGTAAAAATTTCATAGGTAAACTCACATGGACACAGTGAATAAAATCTAGAAAGATCAGATGTCTTAGACAATAATGGTATAAGAGGACTATATTACCAAACCCTAGGGTGTCTTATTTTAGTCCTCATATCCAATCAATAAATGAAGGCTAGATCCTAATTTATGATAGTGTTCTAGTCATGCACAGTGAATTTTAGACCTTACAATAGCCATCTCAATTAGTTTCTAGCTAAGTCTTATTCTCTCTCCCTTATTACTATTTTTAGAAAGATTCAAATTATAGTCAAATTATACAAATCAATAGCTTAATTATTGCATATTTATTTATTGATTTCCTATTACAAACCTTTAACTAAATTAGGAATAATATACCAATATTCATATAAATTTTAAATCACTCACATGACATGATTATAATGAATAAATTAAAACATAAACATGACATAAAAATAAATTTAATAATTTTTTATACTACTTGACTATACTTTGATTTAACAAACTAATAATTCTTTAAGTAGATTAACATAGGGTGAAGGAGAATTAGATGCATGCACAATGAAAGAATAATGATGAATGGAATTCATGGTAGAATTAAGCAATGGAGTTATATGAGAAATGTGTGGATGTAGTCTAATTACTCAAAACCAAATCTACAAAGAATCAATGAAAAAATATTGTATATTTTGTCTTACCCATGCATAATGAAAAATATCTTAATAGTTCCATTCATGTCCACTTATGAAAAATATATACACTTTCATTGAGATTAAAATGTAGATAGAATCCTCTATGTATGCATGATAATGTCAATGCAAAACCTAAGTATGTACGATAATGCTAATCAAGTTATTTGAAATAAATTTTTTGATAAGACTCAAACAAAAAGTGTATGGACCAAAAAACTATAGTTAATGGAAAACCTTAACCTAATTCAACATATTTGTAGATTACCTCACTCTAATACCATTTATTATATTTATTTTATATGTTTGAAATCTAAAACATGATAAATAATCAGAATTTATAATGTTGTAAATTCACACTTCTATATTCAATTCATATGGGATACTCAAAACATTTGGGACATTATATATATTTGGGACAAATTTTTAATATGAAATATTACATATAAATAATTTTTAAATATTCTACAATTTAAGAGTCCAAACTTATCTCATTATCCCTCATATCTCTCCATATGATTCCTCAAATCTCTCACACACATCTCTAAGATGTTTCCTAGGATATCTCACACTCCTATTCTAATTTTGAGTTGTTATTAAAACTCAAGTTACACATAATAATATATTATATTACTATTATGAATTTTCACAACTCATAAACTATTAAAAATAATATTTACTCAATTACATAATTATGAACACTAATAAAACTATTCCTAACATATTTCATGAATTATTTAGTCTGTGAATATCATCCTTTTTCATAGGTTTTTCCATATTATTCTAAGCAATACACACTCAACCTAAGATTTCCCCATGGATTTCTTATACTTAGTCTCATGTTTTTGGAGTTATTAACATTTTTGTGCTTATTCTTATTTAGTCAAAGTCCATGTGTCTCATTTCACGACATGGCATCACACTTATTCTCAAAATTTAGAATTGGAATTTTTTTTGGGTTTCTTCATAGTTATCTCAAGCTTGTCACATGTCTATCAGAGTTTTTGCCAGAATCTATATAATGTGAATGCAATGGAGACATGATCACATGAGATGAAGCTAGTGCACATCACATAGATGCTAAAGCAATTTGAAATTATACAAGAAGATAAATTGCACAAGATAGAATAGGAGAAAACCCAATATTTGATTAACATAAGATGGCCAAAGTGAAGAATACATATAGAAGAGCACGTAAGTAACTCCTCCACAAAATGTGGTCAAAGCACCCCAAGAATAGACTGTAACTCCTCCATGAAAGGTGACGACAAGGTGCTAATAATAGAGAAGTAACTCCCATACCCAGAATAGCCAGTCAAAGGAGTTACTTATGACATTCTTATGACACCTATGACACATCTATGACACACATCTCCACATAAGTTAGCCTATCCCACGAATGTAGGAAAACTCCATGTATGCACAAATATATAATTTCCCTAATTAAATAATAGGGAAAAGTTAAAACCTACACTAATACCCCCCATAAGCACTACTTAGGTGGGTAGTGTGGAAATATAAAATGGGTCTCGACAACTAGGCCTGATGAGGTACCCATGTACAAATGCAATCTCCCATAAGATAGATAAAAGGAGAAAACCCATAGGAAAAAACTCCCCCCTAAAAGAGAGACATAAAATAAATGAAGAGGCTAGTGGCCCCCCTAAAGAAGATGCTACTATAGATGTGGACTGCACCCCAAGAAGAGCTTGTAGATGAATGAACTTGCTCTCAGTGAAAGGTTTGGTGAAGATGTCTACAACCTGCTTTGAAGAATAGAAAAATATCAAGTCAATGACCTGACTATGAATAAGCTCCTAAATGAAATGCATATGAATCTCTATGTGCTTAGTTCACTGGTGCTGAACTAGATTCTTACAAATCTAAATGGTACTCTAGTTGTCATAATAAATGATGTGGGCTGCTTAATAGGAATGCCAAACTTAGAAAGTATCCCCTAAAGCCAAATAGCCTTAGTAGTTGCATTAACAGCTCCCCTATACTCTATCTCTATGGATGATATAGGAATAGCATTCTACTTCTTGCTAGACTAGAACCTAGAGAGAAACTATAACCAAAAGTGGACTTGAGAGTCTATGAATCACCAGCCCAATCTAAATTTGTATATCCAACCAAGTCAACCTCTATGCCAAATATATAGTGAATCCTGTATCTATGTGAACCCTGTATGTAATGCAAGATCCTCTTAACTGCTTTCCAATGTAGCTCATGAGGTTCCTGTATAAATCTAGAGACAAGTCCCACTATATATGATATGTCAGGCCTGGTGTGAGTTAAGTAGATGAGACTACCAACAAGTTGTCGATACCGAGTGGCATCAACCAATGGTGAATAATAGTCAGCCTCAAGCTTGACTCCTAATAGAAAGGGAGTCAGAGATGACTTGCAATCAGCCATGTGAAACTGAGCCAATAAGTCAAGAGCATACTTAGGTTGTGTAAAAAAAATCCTTGAATCTAACTATGAGATCTCGAAGTAGTGCAACAAACCCAAGTCTGTCATGTCAAATCTATCCTAGAGAGATGCCTTCATTGCTGTAATAGCTGATGAAGAACTCCCGGTGATCAAAAGGTCATCAACATAAAGAGCCAGAATCAAGAGTGAGTCATCCTATCATAAAAAGTAGACATTAGGATCATAATAGCACCTAGTGAAACCTACTATGAGAAGGAAGGAATCCATCTTGGCATACCATGCTTGAGGGGCCTGTTTGAGTCCATAGATAGATTTCTTAAGTTTGCATACTAAGGAAGAATCCTAAACAAATCTTGGCAGCTGCTCCATGTAGATCTCCTCCTCTAAGTCTCTGTGAAGAAAGGCACTCTTCACATCTATTTGGTGCACATCCTAACTATGTGCTATGATAAGAGCTAAGGTGAGTTGGATAGAAGTCACCTTTGCAATGGGTACAAAGGTCTCTGAGTAGTCAATGCCTGCCACTTGTGAGAAACCCTTGGTAACCAATCGTGCCTTGTACTTATCAACCAACCCATCTACTGCAAACTTGGTTTGATATATCCACCTACATCGAACCATCTTCCTTCCCTTAGGAAGTCAAGTCAAATCCCAAGTGTGATTTTTGATTAAGGAAGAATATTCTTCCTCCATAGCACTATCCCACTTAGGTACCCCCGATGCCTCTCAAAAAGTCTATGGATCCAAAACTAAAGCAAAGAAGGCATGTGGATCTCTCTAAAAATCCCCCCTAGTACGTTTATCATTTGAAGGATCTCCTGCCCAAGTGCTAGCACTCTCAAGTGTCTGTCTAGCCTAAAGTGGCCTGAAAGTGGGTGAATCAGGTGCTAACTCCTCATCCTCTGACTGACTAGAGGTGGATGACATGGCATCACTATCCTCATTGTCTGAACTCAAAGAAGAAGATGTCTCTAGCTTAGGAACCTATTGTGGCTGATTTGAATCTGATGAGGAATCATTATGAAGAAGTAGATTTGATGAGGGAGAAGAAGTGCCAAGTATTGAGTCTCTAAGACTCTCCTAAAAATGGACACTTCTCTCGATGAACAACTCATGAGTGACTGGATCTAGAAGGTGATACCCCTTAATACCATTTGGATATCTTACAAATATGCAAGGCTTGGACTAACATCCCATAGCTTTGCATTTCTTCTTCAATATGCAGGCCATGGCTAGGGATCTGAAAACCCTAAGGTGCTCAACATCAGGTTTCATTTTATGCCAAGCTTCAAAGGGTGTTATCCCTTTCAAACCTTTGTGAGGAACCCTATTTTGAATGTAGCAATCACAATTGATGGCTTTGGCACAGTACTATGGTGCTAAGGATTTGGAGTGAATCATACAGCTACCCATCTCTTTCAAGAACCTATTTTTGCATTCTACAACCCCATTCTATGAAGGACTATAAGTGACTGTGTGCTACAAATCAATCCCCTCTGTGGTGTAAAATTGCTCAAACAAGTTGCTGATATACTCCCCTCCATTATCAGTTTGAAGAACCTTGATATATTTCTCGCTCTATTTATAAATAAAAGCCTTTAAGTCTAGAAAAATTTCAAACACTTTAGACTTTTATTTGAAAAAATATATCCAATTGTACCTAGAGAAATCATCAATGAAAGTGAGGATGTACTTGGCCTTGTGAAAGATGGTTTGGGAAAGGGTCCTGATACATCAGTATGGACTAACTCCAAAGGTTGTGAAGCCCTCCAAGCTTTGCCTTTGTCAAATTTTACTTCGGGATGTTTCCCAAGGGAGCAACCCTCACAAAGTTCTTTTGAGAATTGGACATGAGGCAAGCCAATGACCATGTCATTTTTTTAAAGTTGTTCAAGGTAGCGGTAGTTAAGATGGCCAAACCACTCATGCCATAATTTGCTAACTCCATCTGAATGAGTCATCAATACTATTGGAGAAGAATCAGGTGTAAAATGTGAGAAGGTGCATAACCTTTCTTGGTGATCTACCCTACCCACTACCACTGTAGTATCACTATGCAACTCCCTGATAGCTATTGAATCTGGTGAAAACTCAACTCTCATGTCCCAACCAATGTGAGTGATTTGGTACACTGATAGGAGATTGGTTGAAAGAGAAGGAACACTTAGAACATTATTGAATGTTCCCCCTTCCATTTCAACTAACCCTCTCCCTATAATGGAAACTAATGTGTCATCACCCAAACTAATTAAGTCATGGTACAAGGCTCTAAAGATGAAAAGTCAACTAGTGAAGAGCCCATGTGGTGAGAAGCACCCGAATCAATGACCCATGATGTTGTAGAAGCTATAGTTACTATAAGGGCCTTGCCCTTTTATTTCTCCTTACCCTTTCCTTTTGCCTTGGTAGAATCTTGGGTAGATGAATTCTGCTTGATGGACTCAGGAACACCTATGTTGTGCTTATCTAGAAGATAAGTTAGGTGATCTATTTGTTTCTTCATGCATTTTTATTCATTATGCCCTGTATTTTTATAATAGGCACACTTAACCTTCTCCTTCTTAGGTTTAGCATTGGAAGAGGAAGACTTAGTGTTATTTTTGGTAGGATTGTTGTTTTCTTTCTTCTTCTCCTTTGTTGAAGTCTTATCCTTACCATTTACATCTATCAAGGCTTGGGGTTGAGTAGAATTCATTATACCCATTTGAATTAGCTTATCTTGCTCCCTAGTCAAGTCGGCAATGAATGAATCCAAAGAAGGCATTTTCCATGTAGTGCCAAGGGCACTTTTTGTGGTATGGAAAGTGGAGACAAAGACTAAATATCTTGGACATAACTTTGTGAGAATAAAAAGGATGAGTTAATCATCTTTCTTCTCTATCCCGCATTCTTTAAATTTTAATCTAAGGGCCTTAAACTTAGTGAAGAAGTCCTGTAGGGTGTCAAAGTTTCTAGGACTTAGACTTATGAGTTCGTTTTCGAGCCCATGACTTCTCATCTCATCAAGCTTCCCAAATAAGGTTTCTAGGTTGTCCCATATGTCTTTGGGAGTCTTGGAGGTTTCTAAATGGAAGAGAAGTTTTGGATACATTGACAAGCTTAGTAATCCATAGGCTTCATCACTATGGTTGTACCACTTGACCTTTTCAGCATCAGTTCTAGGTTCTACTTCAGTACCCATGGTGATCCTATACAACCCTTTACTTATAAGAATGATTGAAATTTTAACCTTCCATTCATGATAGTTGAATGGTGTAAGGGGTTTAAGTTGAAAGGAATCCATTTTAAGCTAAATTTAGGTGAAGTTTTGTTGATTGCAAGTTGTGAAATTATGCAGAAAGGAAAATTAAAGCAAAGATTGCAAGTGCTGAAAAGTAATCACACCCCCCTAAAATGTTGAACCCCCCCCCCAAAATATGCAATTTCATGCTCAAAATACATTAGGATCAGCTGAGAATGTGTCTTAGAGCAATCAGTGTAAGACTTTAAGCAAATAGGACGTCAGACTCAACTAAAAATGCGTCCCAGGAGACCCAAATTTTAGGCACTTTATAAAATAGTGAATTTTTAAAAACTAACAAGCCTAAACTATAGATAATTGAAATAAAAACACTTGAAAAAACTGGCACCTAAATTTGAGATACCATTTGCAAGATATTAAAGATTTAATTTCCTATAAACTAGTGTTTTTGCAAAAAACATCACTAAAACATTAAAAAAATGTCTATTTTGAGAGAGAAAGGGGCCTTCCAATCACTTGTTGGACTCAAAAAAAAGTGAAGAATCCAAAGGATGTCTTTGTGAGGGGGAGTTGGCCTCTTTCCAACCAAGGCCTCACCCTTCATCTTCGACAGGGGAAGATACACGTTTAAATTTAAATCCCCAAATTATCAAAACTTACAAATTATCTAAAATACCTAATACTCAGTCAAATTGACTGATTTTTTTTTGGACAAGTCAATTTTAACTAAAAAAATAAAGTAAAAGACAATTTAATGGATGGCCAAGTGTTTAAGGGCCCACATGGGATGCCAAACAAGGAAAAGGAGTGCATTTTCAAAAAGAACAGTTCTAAATTTGCTGGGCAAAAAAAAATAGTAGAGACACTAAATTTGTAGACCTCACAAATCTCAACACATAGTAACAAGTTTCAATCACAACAGAGAAGAGACAAAGTAACTAACCATAGATTTGACGCACTCTATTTTTTATTGGCTGCTCTCCACTACCTCACCACATGCCTCTTTCACACTAGACACTATACAGCTCCACTTCGCCCTGCTAGAGTCCTAATCCATGCACATCTCATCCTACCAGATGCCCCACATGGATCTCCTCCACGTGCAGATGTGCTTCCTGGAGAGCTGTCCCAAGTTGAAAGCAGCATCCAAGAAATAGAAACTAGATGTGTAGAGATCTCTCTTTTCCTACAGAATGACAAAAAAAAGGAATTCCACGGCCTTTGCTGAAGCCACAAAAAATCTATACAATATGTCTCAGAAAATTTCAACGTAGATATCTAAAGGGTAGATCTGAATGGAGCTCAACATAATTAATTTTTTTTAATAGGTTTCTGTATGGATTTGCATGAGTTTTCAAGAAACTCTACCAAAACTCTCAAATACAATTGAGTTAAACAAAAAAAACTACTAAGAAAGCAAAGTAAGAATTTTAGAATAAACTAATAGCATAACCAGACACATGATTACCGGGGTGGCTCTGATACCATATCAGAGTTGTTGCCAAAATCCAGATAATACAAATGCAATGGAGATGTGATCACACGAGATGAAGATAGTGCACATCACATAGATGCTAAAACAATTTGAAATTATACAAGAAGATAAATTGCACAAGACAAAATAGGAGAAAACCCAATATTCGATTAACATAAGATGGCCAAAGTGAAGAATACATATAGGAGAGCACGTAAGTAACTCCTTCATAAAAGGTGGTCAAAGCACCCCAAGAATAGACTGTAGCTCCTCCATGAAAGGTGGTGACAAGGTGCTAAGAATAGAGAAGTAACTCCCATACCTGGAATAGCTGGTCAAAGGAGTTACTTATGACATTCTTATGACACCTATGACACACATCTCCACATAAGCTAGTCTATCCCACGAACGTAGGAAAACTCCATGTATGCACAAATATATAATTTCCCTAATTAAATAATAGGGAAAAATTAAAACCTACACTAATAATGTCAATTTTTCATAGCTCCATAGTTCTTCACATTGATTCACAAATTTTTGAAGGTAGCTATGACTCAACAAATGGGACCAAGTAATGCATAAGTTAAAATTAAAATCTACATTACATTTAATAAGTTTGAACACAAAATTAAAAATGTATTATTCAATATTGTTTATTTACAAAGGAGAGAAAACTTATAAAGATTTCAATTTAGTTATTATATGAGACCCCAATGGGTTTATCCAAAACTAACTTATTAACTCATTTAATTTATTTACTAATAATTATTAACTACCAACTAAAAATAAATAAATGTGATTTGGATCAACTAACCCAAGAAAACCCTTTGATCCAAATGGCTATAGAATAAGATGATCTAGAGCCATGACTATGAAGTCATCAAAAGTATCCTATACACCTAAAAATATCATGTGGTACATCATGGTACTGATTAAAATCAATGTTAATTCATACATAAGCACACTCTATGAGTTGTGACATAAAGTTTAATGAATATGATCAAGGCCTCCTCATCCCCTAAAATCATCTTTACCATACTATAGTAGAATGCAATCAAGACTTTTTCTACCACATTGATCCACATAAGGTCTCACATAGAAACCCATCCAAATTAATATCTAATACTATATATGGCACACCTTCTTGATGTCCAAAAAATACTAGCAAACCTTTTCTCAACATTATGGTGCTAGAAACACCCATGTCAACTTATAGAATCACTAATGACTAATTGAAGGACATGCAGGATCTTTCCCTTATCAAAATAGAGGTGAGAATCCCCTGCATTAAAAAAAATGAATCAAAACTACTATGTCTACTCCTCATCATGAATATCAATTAAGTGAAGAAAAAAATGAAACTGAAATAATCATACTAATACTACCAAAATTGTTATTCAAGCATTTAACCCAAATTTTGAGCAAATAGCTAAATGGAGAAGGGAAATTATCTTCTAGCCTCTAATGGATTATCCAACCCCAATTTTTACTCTTATATTTTATCAATCACAAGGATCTTGATGGAATTTTAATGGATGACATGTTCATCGATACCACAAGCATGAGAGGATACTATGAATTCTTCATTTTGAAGTTGTTAGTTTCCCCCAAAAATGTACCTTTATACATCATTTTTAATACATTTATTGTAAAAATCATAGAAATAATTTTTAAAACATAAAATTTACCATTCCAATGTGACCATAACATCAAAAAATATATAAATTGATTGGGCACATGACCACCTTTACACAAACTAGTGACTGGATACAAAAGTCATAACAACATCACAAGTGTAATGTGACTTACACACTTATATCTCCAAGTACAAAATAAAATATTATAAAAATATTCCTTTTAAGTTGGATTAAAAAAATTGGAGGGTTTTAAACCTATAACCTCCCCACTTACATATGTGCTTCTAACAATTTGAGAATACAAACTAAGAATATTCTACTTAACCTTGATTTTTTTTATTTGCATAATTAAAAATTATATATTTGCATGTGATTCACTCATGAAATTAATTTAAATTAAAAACCATAATATTTTCTTCTTGTGGGGCCCAGATGAATAAAATTTTATGGAAGTTTAAAATTAAATCACATGAATTATTTTTACACCATAGTGCTCTAAAACTATATTACTTTTGTATACACACCCAGATATACCCCAAACATATGTAAAAATGACATGGGTAAGGATTAAGGCTATAAACTATTATACAAATAGATATTTATCTATATTTTAATCTTGAAAAAACATTTAGATCAGTATAACAATGGATGTGATGCCTTTATTTCATATGGAGGTGGTACAAAATTAGGGAGAGGTAGTACACATCTAAACATGGTTTTAAATTATTTACATAAAAATTTAAACTGAGTTTAAATGCAAGTAATTGCTTTAATATACATCAAAATGCCACGTAAACTTTTATTCAACTTTGAAAGGTCATAACCTTCATAAACTAGGTTCAAAATCTCAAAATGCCATAAAAATGGTGGTTAGAGTATATAAAACAATCACTAGGGTTATAGAGAGATTGGATTGTATTTAACAAACGTGTGACTGATTTTTATTTTGGTAAGAGGCTATATAAAATTTGTATAAAATAGGTTTCGAGGTTTTTCAATGGACAAGCCATATATTTTAGAGATGAATAAATTAAAAAATTCAATATTTATAACACCTCAAAAATCAAACCCAATAATGCTTAAAAATACCTTATTTCGTTTTTGCATGTTTTTCCTTCTTCAAATTTATTTCCACAATAAATTTCACTTGAATTTGAGTTAAACTCCACTTTCACTAGTAAATGGTTTTTAACCAACTCTCGTACCATTAATAGGACTAGGTAATACATAGGGTAAAAGTAAAATATACATTGCATTTGATAAGTTTGAACACAAAAATAAATATGTACTATTCAAGATTGTTTATTTACAAAGGAGAGAAAGCTTATAAATCTTTCAAGTTATTTATTATATGGGTCCCCAACAGGTTCATCCCAAACTAAATTATTTAATATATTTACTATAATTTATTAACTACTAACTAAAATAAAAATTAAATGTGATTTGGATTGACTTACCCAACAAGTTCCATGTGTCATATTTTGGTGACTCAAATCTTCATCACTTACTAAAATAATTTTTATAATCTAAAACTCTTGTGAAGCTTCAAATAAATTATAATTTTCCAAGAGTCAAACTCACATTCACTTGTACTTTAGTAGCTATTTTAAGGAAGGTTTGGCTAGGATCATTGGTACCATAAGGAATCTTTTCTTTAACTAAAAAATTTCATAGTTCAAAAGATATTTTTGATGACTAAGGCTTGTTAGACTATGAAAAAATCATACTTTTCCATTTGTCATCTTCATCTTCACTAACGAATTTAAAAATTATTTTCCAAGGAATTTTTGACATAGTTTATTGGTATGTGAATAAATCACATATTACCATGCCTAAATAAAACCTTCGTTGAAGACCTTGTGCTTGAGTTATTTGTCCCTAATCTCAAGTTGATATTTCTAGATGAGGGCACCTTCATAGAGGCCATCGAGAAAGGAAAGTTATTCTATCTAATGATTTAAAAAACAAAAAGGAGTAGCTAAAAAAAATTAACAATAGGGTACAAGAGGTTAAATTTTCCCTTGTCAACCTTATCCAAGAGTGGAATGCCCTACACAGGCAAGCAAACTCAACTGTTTAGTCCTTCCTCTAGTCCATCAAGATAAACTAGACCCATATTAAGTCGCTACTAAAGATAATGAAGACCCACCCAAATGAAACCCCCAACTTGAACCCTATCAAGAAAACCCCTCTACAAGTATAGGGCTAGAAAAGGCCCCACATGATCCTCCCAAGTGATGGTGCTGAAGGACCTAGCAATAAGATGAGGGAAAAAGTCTCCAAGATCAAGCAAGGATTATTAGAGAAGATATATGAGGAGGAGAAGGAAAAACTGGAGTGTCCCCCCTCCTGATCTAATTTTTTAATGTTTTATTTCACTTCTAATAGAACTATATAGTTAGTTTTTATTGTCTTTTCCTATTCAGCCTTGATGGCCTATTATTATTTTACATAATACTTTTATGGTTCCTAGATCCTTGTAAAACAAAGTTATTTACCGGATCAAAATAAAAAATGTGCATTCACTTGTGGGAATGTGACCTAATAAATATATGCCATATGTTTTCACTTCATAGGTCTTAATGATGTGTTTCTATATTATACATGATGTGAGTCAATAAATGAATTTCATTTTTCATAACTAAATTATTTGAAAAGAAAATCAAACTATGTATTTAGAGGCTCAAATACCATCCATGATTACATGATATGGTGACAAATAGTAAGGACATATATCAAAAGACAAGTAATAGTACATATCTATCAAATAGGATGATTCTAACAAACACATTAGTCTATGAACACAAATTCAAATTTGAAAACGATGACCACACGACAAACCATCAAATTTGCAAACATAAAAATAACATGAAGTCATTTGTTATTAAAATTTATGGTATTGAAAAAGGAGTGTGTTTATCAAACAAGGATTATCCATTATCACCATGATATTTTTAAGATAATTAAATGCATAGAAAGACTTTTAAAGTGGTGAATAGTGTTTGGGTGGTCCCAGCAGAATGGCCCATTATGTTTTTGTCTAATTATGAACACTCCATTATTTTATGTCTTATGTGTTTATGTATTCCTTATAACAAAATTTATCATCATGGGTGAATTGGATCTCATTATCTAAATGGAAGGTCTCATCTCATGGTCTATATAAATATATTTGGTAAGCAATGCAAAATGGTCGATCAATCTATTTTCTTGGTTATTTTTATATCTCATTGATAGGCTACCCAAGAGATCGGTTATCTTGATCATTTGCTAAGATATTTTTATAATTAGACAAAAATATGGAGAACTAACCTTTTATGTAGCATTCTAGTGAGCTTTTAAATTATACAAGTAAAGATACTTACCAAACTATTACAATGCTTACCAAATCTATCTATATAGATAACTAGCTAAGACCCACCATTTAGAGAACAAGATTCCACTCACAACCATGATGAATTTGCTTTACAAGGAATATGTAAACATAAAATAAAAAAAATAATGGAGTGGGTATAGTTATAAAATAACATAATGGGTCATTTTAATGGGACCACCCCAACATTATATTCTACTTCAAAAGTATTATTAATCATTTAACTATCTTACAAAATATTAGGGTGTTCATGGATACTCTATATTTGATAGATTTGTTACTCTTCCAATGCCATAAATTTTACTAGTCTATGACTATGGGATATTTTTATGTCTAAATAATTGATTGTTTGTCTGGAAGTGATGGCCATCATATTTTAATTTATGTTCATGGGTTGATGTGTTTGTTAAATTCAACTTGTTTGAAATTGGGTACCACTATGTATCTCTTCATTTATGTCCTTGTTATGTGGTACCATATCACATAATTATGACATGGTTTTGAGCCTTTGAATACACATCATGTTTTCCTTTGAAAATAATGTGGTTATGATAAATATAAATCATTAACTAACTTTCATCCTAGATAGTTTATAAATTAATCATATAGACTTAAGAAATGAAGACACATGGATTCTATTGATTGGATCACATTATTGCAAGGGAATGAGCATTGAAAACTATTTTTCCTTCCCTTTGAACTTTTGTATTATGATAATGTGTCTTATAGAACTGAGCAAGGATCTATGGAAACATTTGATTACTTCACCTATTCATAGACTATCTAAAATTATCTACTTAATAAATTGCAAAGTTGTGAGTAAACATGAAGTTGACAAGTGTATAAATATGATTTATTTGTAGTATCACAATACTTGATAACCATAAACTTCTTTTAAACTTATAATTTCATGATTTAGAGAAAACATGTTGCATGGTACCAATGATAATAGTCAAACCTACCTCAAAGATCTATGAAAGAATGAGTGAAAGTGAGGACAACACTTGAAAAGTTATGATTTATTCTTAGCCTTAGAATTTTTTAGGTCTGATGAAAATATTTTGGTAAGTTATGAAGATGTGAGTTTGTGGAAATGTGATGTAGGAAACTATTAAGTCAAGTTTACCTTTAAATATATACAAATAAATGTAAAGAGTTATGAATCTATGAAAAAATGACATGTAGCAAGTTTAGGTTGACTATGAAGAAACATAATAAATTAACCAAGTATGAATGCTAATAATAAGTGTGAAGTGATGTGACTAAGATATGTGGCCTCAAGCTGACTATGAACAAGTGTGAAAATGTTATTAAATCAAAAAATAAGTGATTGAGTGAAAAGAAGACATGGGGTTAGATTGGGTTGAGTATGGATTCCTTATAAGAATTCATAAAATCATGTAACAAATTATGGAATTTATAGACCACAAAAATCATGAAATCTTGTTATAACATCTCTAAGTTTATTATTAAAATACATGCAATTTATTATTATTATATTGGTAATTTTGAATGCAACATTCATTAGGTGATCCTAACATCCGATTACAATTCATATACTATATAAACATAAATTGAATATGTTGAATGTGAAAGTACAACAATAAATAATGCTAATTAATCTATTAATTAAGCATGATAGAATCACTTATTTACTATCCCAAAATAGGTCTACATAGTGCCTAGATTATAATCATGGGTATCATAATTAATATGTTATTAAAACACTAATTTATAATGAATGAGATCAACAATAAATCAATTTATCAATAACTAAAAGCTACAACCACTAACATGTACAATGATCAAATAATTATTATTCAGCTACCAATATATACAACTTTTTATAAAATTGTATTATAATGGATCTTTATGTAAATATATCATTTTTGGATACATTAACCATGAGTAAATATAAATATTGGTTCAAATTAAAATTTAGATAGGGAGATCATCATTTGGAAACTTTTCCTCCAACCACAAAAAAACAATCCCCTACATACCTCCACATTAGGAGTGTCCCTCCCTTTATTAAAGGGTAGATAATGGTGATGAAAAAAATAATTCTAGAATAATTCATATATGATCATTATCACATGCATTAGTCATATAAACCATTTAATGTAACCTAAATTTAATATAACTTCACAAATGCATGGAAACTCGATAGTATAGTGAAAAAATAATGTATACATCTATAACATTAATTTGGATAAATCTTTTATTATAGTTTTATCCTTCAAATGAAGTTGGGTCTTGTTAACTAGAATCATACTCTATGTCAAATGCATAAGGATCTTTTCCCTTCATGTTAACTAATGATGAGTGATTTTTAAAAATGGCATACTACCCATCACTATCCATCCCTTCACATGAGGTACAAATAAATACTCCATATTAAATATAACTAGTATGTTTAAGGTTCACACAACCATAAAAAAATAGAGTATAGATTTCAAATTTTAATTCATAAACCTATAACTGGTAAGAACAATGCACATAAATCAAAATGTAAAATTTACATATTTACTATGAAATGACTATTATGGAAACATATCTTTAATATGAGCAAGGATATAATGTTGTACTTGGATTTACATAATAACCATGTATCACTCATACATTATTACTAACATTATGAAATTAGTTCCATGTTTTTCTATGTTTGGTTCACTTCAACAACAAAATAAATAACAAGGTAAGTTTTATACTTTCCAAACTATTTAATAAAAGAAAATGCAAAATAATTCAATCACAACTTCTATTGCATTATGAATACATGTTTCCAATTTCCTGTAACAACCAAAAACCATTCAAAAGTCAATCAATCCACATCCAAGAAACCATATAGTTTTTACGATCTTATATGACTACATAATACAAATTGGATACTATACATTAATAATAGGGTTTTAAATTATTAGAACATACATCATTGTTATATTTAAATCATAACATTTAATACCTTAAAATTAATTATCTATATATTAACAAGACATTATTTTCTAAATGCAAAGACTATGAATAATTATTTTCTTCTATTGGCTTAAGACTAGTTTATAAGCTTATTTAACTTCCCACCATTTAATCACAATTTTTTTTTAGTATAACATGATTCATAATTTGAAACAGAGTACACCATCTATTTACAAATGATAATCATAAATTATCCATAGTATATTATTCCTCTATATTTTCTTTTCCAATTATTGTTTTAGCAAACTCTCAAATTAATTATTCTAACCAGTCATGTTTGGTAAGTAGGCTTGAAAATACCACAACATATTGTGGTTTAAACAATCAATATGTAGGCTATAAACACCAAAACATATTTTAATTTTAACATGCCATTATTATTAAATATATTTGGCCATTTATCCACCTAAAATTATGCATAAGAACTCAATTTTTTAAAAAGATAAGGATTTTTATATTACTACGAATAAATGTGTTTAAATGGCCAAGTGAAGGCTTGTATGTGTCAATTCAACAACCTATAAGTCTACCTAAAACCTATTTTTATTCACTTAAAACTTAATAAATACTTTATAATTTTATTTATGTCCTCTCAAAACCATAACCTTTATTTTATAAGCTTTTCACACCTTAATGGGTCACTATTTCTAGAAAAATAATAATATACTTTGTTTCGAACAAGAAAATGTATTCAAATCATGAAAAACATAGGATTGGTAACCATTTTAACCCCTAAATATATTAAATGAAAAAAAAATCCAATATATCTATTTTCAAATCAAAAACCATAAAATTTTATAACCAAATCTAAAAATATAAACATTTTTCCATGTTCCAAAATTAGTTAGGGTTTTGAAGAATCCACATACTATCAAAGCAAAAAAAAATCAATAGGAATAATACTCATAATTTCATGAAACCATAATATTAATTAATTAATATTTAATGAATAAAATCATTACATAAAAATATTTAAAAAAACCTCAACTCAAAATTAGAGTTGACATGCAAAACTAAAAAAACAAAATCTGAAAAAATAATGAACTATCTAGAGTTAACTACCTTTACTATAAATAGCAATTTGGTTTTCATAATAAAATTTTAATTCAAGTTTAGATAGGCCTAAATTTTTAAAAATACATTATATATACTAAATTCTCAATGTTGTACCAATTTCAACCCAAGTTCAAGTCTAGTTACAAATTTGTATGATTTCTACTATTTTTAGCACAATTAAAAAATACTAGATTGTAATTTCAAACCCACATATGATCTCATATGGATATCCATTCATATTGAAAATTTACCTAAATAATTAAGTTATTTATGTCAACATTATTATTTCCTATCTTTATTTTTTCATAATTGAGATCTCAATTAGGTTAATGAGTCATAAATTATGGCCTCCGAAAGATATGTCTCAACATCATTCTCCTCTAGTTGAAAATGAATTGACTCATGTGAGTTTCTATGATAATATTTCTGAAATTTATTCTTGTAATTTTTTTTTAGATCCCATTTTTAAATCCTAGTTTTTTCTTCCTATTTCATTCCTTCCCATAATACTAAATACCTATTATAACTTCTTTGTCTTGTGTTCACTATCTTCTTATCATGAACCTACATTATATTTCTTTTATGATTACTTGGTAAATGTTACTTCCAATCTATTTATTCATATTATTTCCATTCACCATATTCTCCATGAAAATAATATAAATAAAAAACATTAAATATTGGAGAGATATCAAAAATATATGGTAAACACACCTCATAGGCATTGTCATTAATTTTCTTCACAATTATGCACAAAATAATTTTTTATTACTTCAAATTGTTGTATTTTCATTTTCAAAATATTTATTTTATAAAATAAACCATCACAAAATATCCTTCTTCAAAAATATTTGACCTTTCTTTTACATTTATTGATGTTTTATATTATCATTAATTTCATTTAGCTTTCTTTTGATTTCTTCTTAAAACTATTTTATGGGCTCTACAAATGCTTTTACATCATCATTAACTTGTTATACAATTGGTAACTACTAAAAATCTAAAATAACATAGGATTTCCACCATAAAAAATCTAAAATAGTGATTTTCATATTGATCTATTCATATAACTATTATATGCAAACTCAACTTCCAAGTCCATTTCTTGGGCTTCTCTCCAACTTTGTATCTTAATAATTTTCCCAATCTTATGTTTGATATTTCTTTTTTCCATCTATTTTTTAGTGGTATAGACTACTAAATTGTAGATTATTTCCTAGCTTCTTCCATAAAATCCTAAAAAAATTACTTATAAATTTTGTGTCCCTATCTAATGCAATGGTTTTTGGAACACCATGCAATCTCATAACATATTTAAAAAATAGTTCTATAACTATAGTATCATCACTGGTTTTATTACATGAAATAAAATGAACTATTTTATGAAACCTATCTACAATTAAAATATTTGAATAATTACCTCTTTGTGTGTTTAGCAACCCCAACACAAAATCCATACTCAAATCTATACATGGTCCTTTAGGAACTAGTAATGACATGTACAAACCTATATTTTATGCATGGGCCTAGGCCAATTGACATATCTTTCATCTTGAAACACATATTTCCATATATTTATTCATATTTGGCCAAAAATATTTTTCCTCCACCAAATTTAATTTCTTAATTTTACCAAAATTTCCATCCAAACTACCACTATGTAATTATCTTATAATATTTTCTCTTAGAGATCCAACCAAAATATTTGAAGATATAACCATCATGTATAAGATACTCATTATGAATAATTCTTGTCTCATCTGTTAATGGATTACTACATTGTTTGACTATCTTACCAAAATATGGATTAATATCATATAATTACTTAACATATTTAAATCTAATTACTTCAATCACCATAGTAGTTAACAGTGCCAATATTCTACTAAAAGCATTAGCTACCTGATTATCCTTTCCTAATTTATGTTTCAAAACAAAGGTATATTCTTTCAATAAATACAAACACTTTACATGCCTATTATTCAACTTACTTTGAGTGTTCACATACTTCAAGACTCCATGATCTATAAATAGGATAACTTCTTAGGCACTAGTTACTGCCTCTAATGTCTTAATGCTTTTATAATGGAATAAAATTAAACATAATACGTAGAATACTTATTTATTACCTCATTTAATTTTTCACTAAAATATATTATTGGTCTTCTTTATCTACTCATCATAGCACCAATTATCGCATGTGATGCATCACAATCTGCCTCAAACACTTTGTTAAAATCTAATAATTATGAAATGGGTTTCTCTAGAGTCTTATTCTTTGATAATTGAAATATTTATGTTGTATTTTTCCATACAAATTATTTTACTCTTATGCAATATTGGTGTAACAATATTAGTAATTTTTATAATGAACTTTCTATAAAAATTACTAAACCATGGAAAATTCTTACCTCTGTGATCATCTTTGGAATAGGCCACTCAAAATTTGTATTTACCTTTTCTTCATCTATTCTGGCACCATTTATTGAAACTAAAAACCTAAAAAATACAAAACTATTCCACATAAACTTACAGTTCTTCATATTTTCATAAATCTTATTCTTTATTAACAATTATAATACCATTCTCAAATTCCTTAAGTGATCTTATTTAGTCTTATTGAATATCAAAATATCATCAAAATAAACCAATAAAAACCTACCAATTTAATCTCATATCATTGTGTTGATCACCTTCATAAATGTGTTAGATGCATTTGATAATCCAAATGACATCACCTTCCACTCATATAAGCCATTTCTAGTCTTCAAATGTTGTTTTCCATTCATCTCCTTCATAAATATAAATTTAATAGTATCCACTCTTTATATCAGTCTTAGTAAAGTATTGTTCTCATTAAATCATATCCATCATGTCATCTAGATAATGTATATGAAATCTATATTTGATGGTTATTTTTATTTATTACTCTAATATCTACACACACATCATCCATATTCCATATTTATTTTTAGTTAATAATGTTAGTGTTACACATGGATGCATGTTCTCCTTTACTACACCATTTTTCACCAATTCAGTAATCTATTTATTTAATTATACATGTTCTACTAAAATAATCCTATAAGCCATTTGATTAGATATAGTTGATGCTAGAATTAAATAAGTATGATGTTTAATGTCTCTCTTTAGTGGTAGGCCATTTGATAACTCATAAGGTATAACATCTACATATTATTTAAATACTTTTATTGCTTACTTTGGTATTTACACCACTTTTATGTCTTATTTCTTTGCTATTAATTCAAAATAACAACCTATCATATTCATGTCTGTGATAAATTATTTTATGTGCAACATATTTTCTTCCTTCCCTCCTTTAAGAGGTACTAAAAATAATTTTGTACCACCCTTATAAAAAGTATATGTTTTATTTACTCAAACATGAATTAACTTTATATCATATATCCATGGCCTCCCCAAAAACACATGGCATGCATCCATTGAAATGACATCACACCACATTCTATCTTGCTTTGAAACCTCAACCTTGATTCCTTTGTTTATTCCCTTTAAATCCTAAACCATCATCTCTTATATTTATGGTGGTTTTTATTTTTATTTAACATTTTATTAAATTATTCTTCATGATATTTTTCTTCCTTTATTTCCTCTCCTTGTATTTGTCTTTAATTTGTGACATTTTTAACAATTGTAGTTAACTGTTTTACTTACCTCTACAACTATTGCATAATCCTATTCATTTATGAAATTCCTCCCAGTATTCTTAAAATATTTAAATCTCTTATAAAAAATAATCTCCAAAAATATAATTTAAAAACCCAATACAAATTCACAAATATATTACTTCCAAGAGTGGAACTTGATCTGTTACTAAATGATGAATCTAATAACTAGGAAAGGAACCCGTGGAGGAAAAACCCCTAATCCCAATACACAGAATGCAGTAGGAGATAGGGGTCGGGAGAGAATTGGAGAACCCATGGAGGAAAAATGGGTGGAAGAAGATGGAACAGAGAGCTGGGAAACCAACTCTAGTAATGATGAAGAAAGACCTGAGGATATGGAAAAAGATAAAGTCAATACTAAGGAGGACTCTGTTACCAGAACAGAAGAGGAGGAAGACCAGAAAGACGAGGAGGATGACACTGTCTAGGAAGATTCTGGTGAGGACCCAATGTCAAAGAATGAAAAGGAAATCCCAGTCCAGGAAAATATTCAAAACATGGAGATGGAAATTGAAGAAGGATTTAATGAGAGGGAATTAAAGAGCCAAGAAGACTTCCTTGAAGAAGCTAGAAATAGCCCAAACGAAAAGGCTGAGGACTGGAAAGGGAAGAAACAGAATGAAGAAAAACACACCCCTTTGATTTGGGTTAACAGTAAAGCTGAGTGTTCTTCCCAATTAGATCCCTGGCTGTGTAGGGAGATCATTGATTTAAAGAAAAAAGTGGAAACATTGGAAGAATCAATGAAAGCTGCTTGGAACAAAGTAAATGACATGGAGAATCAGTTAAGCCAGATCCCTGTGAAGCTTAAAGTTTATGAAAACAACCTCCGAGAGCTTATAAAGGAAAATAGAAATAAAATGGATGAAGTAACATCCAATTTTTGTGCAGCTGCTATCAGTATTGGGAAACGTGCCAATGAGGAGACGAAAGTAATAGAGGGCCCCTGCAAGAGGACAAGGCAAAGTTCCAGAAAGAAAGACACTCAAAAAGGAGACTTGCTGGAGGCTGCCACCCGGGAAATTGCTTTGAATGAAAAAGAAGCCATGAAGTTGATCCTGGAACTGGATGAATAATCCGGTCTTTTTTTTGGTTAAGAAACTGGTACTGATCTCTAGTTTTATTTTGCTAGTTTTCAGTTAGTTGTTCTATCAGACTTTTGTTTTTTGGGTCTTGTTTGGCCGTATCTCAATGGTTTCTGGACCATTCTATTTTTGTTTTTACTACCTCTATGTAGTGTTTTTAGGCTTTGCCTGTGGACTTAGTTTGCTCTTTTTTTTCTCTTTGTTTAAGGGTTTCGGGGCCCCTTCAAAACTTGCTTTTACCTCTAATCTAAAACTAGGAAAGGAAAAAAATCAATAGGCACAATACTTAAAATCTCATAAAACCATAATATGCATTGATTCACATTAAATTAATAAAATATTACATAAATATATTAAATAAAACTAGTTCAAAATTAGAGTTGAATGCAAAATTAAAAAATCTAAGAAAATAATAAACTATCTAGAGTGAACTACCCCTGCCATAAATAACAACTTATTTTTCACATTAACTTTTGCATGCAAGTTAAGATGGGTCTAAAATTTTAAAATTATAATTTAAATAAAAAAATCATGATTTGGGATTATTTTTAACCCAATTTAAAGTTTGGGTTCAAATTTATCTGATTTTTGTTATTTTTATCATGACTAAAAATACTATAATATAATTTCAAACCCCTAGATGATATCATATGTCTATCCAAACATCTTGGAATTATCCCTAACTATTGATTCTGGTTATGGAATAATTATGATTTTATTTATATTAATTTTTGTTTGAATGATACATCAATCATGTTAATGAGTTAAAATTTATGTCCTCCAAAAGATAGGTCTCCACATCATGTTTCTTCTAAATGCAAAAACATCTAACTATTCCAACTAAATTACATAGAGACCTCCATTACATCAAGAAAATAATTAATTAATTAATTTTATATACAATAGTTTTTTAATAAATTCCTCTTTTTTTCTTCTCACACTTCCCTTTAATTTACCCAAGGCTTTGTGTCTCTTTTACCTCTTTTCTTTCTTCTTATCAGCATCTAACTATTATTTGCAAATCCCATGCTATAAAAATTTATGAAATTTTTATTAATCCCATAAAATTAAAAAACCATTGATCTCTCTACCTTAATCAAGGTATCAATTACTATTATTATTTTCACCTAGTTCCACTCTATAACATGCAAAAATTTACCCCCAAAAATGTCATAGTTTACTTGCTATTCCATTTTCATTCCATTCAAATCCAACTCAAAGTTAACTATTAAATCCATAAATTAACTTGCCCATTTTCACCCTAATCATTCACCCAAATGTTTGAATAAAACTAAATCAAACCATTTTAATCATTTTAATTAAAATATAATCATAAAACTAATTGTTTCCAAATCAAAAATTCCAATGGGTGAAATGCACACCAAGGCCAAATGTGCCTCTAATGGTCCCCCAATTTATATATATATATATATATATATATATATATATATATATATATATATATTATGTTAATAAAAACTCACTTGTGTAATTAATTGGTTTACAAACAAGAGTTTGTATTTGTTATTTTCGTCACATGAACAATGTTATAATAACTAGAGAACTAAAAATCATGTGAGCAACATACATCCACGTAGCATAATAAATTATAATGATTATTAACACACAATTATCCCAAACACCATTAAAATTATTAATGCACATTTCCAACTAATACTCAACTCATAATTTAATGTAAATAGTCAAGTTAATTTAAAAGCAAGATAGTTTTTAGCAAAATTTATTAAATGAATAAGAGCATACCATACAGTGACAAGTATTGATACAATAAACACTCTAACTATATAAATAAAAACACAAAATAAAATAGTCATGAAAGTCAATAAAATATAATATCCATGTGTGTGATGTTCTATAATTTTATTCCTTTTCCCATAATTTCCATTATCTTCCACCTTATCTCATATGATTCTCTCCCTCTATAGTAATCAGTAAGGGTGAGAGATGCCATATATTAATCTCAAGTATAAGAATGTAGTTAGCCCATTAAATCATTAAAACCCATAAATAATAAATATAAACACCACTATATTTTGCATATCAAATTTAAAATCAATGAACATAATTAATTTTTATCAAACATACAAATATGCACCAAAATCTAATGATGCATAAAAAAAAAGTATAACAATATATGAAATTATCAAAATTGAATATGTTCATGTATCCACATGATCCATAAGTCTAACCAATCACTATTTTAAATCACATGTTATTTACTAAGGGTCAAATGGGATATAACATCCTGCTCCCCTTAAATAAGGCATCATCTTGATGGTATTATATCAATTAAATATATATGAAAATATAAATAGTTCAAATAAACACATCAATAAAATAAATGAGGGAAAAGTTTTTGAAACTCTAGAATATCTTTCCAAGTGGAACTATATTCAAAATATTGGTCCCACTTAACCTTCCATTGAGATATATCTTGATTATGCAAGTTAAGATTATGTGTATCAAGTATTATGATTGATTATATTATTAACATTCTTGGATCCATAACCTATAACACATTCCAATCCAATACATGAGAGGGGTAAGATACATACTATTTTAGATAATATATATATAAAACATTATGATTTTTTATAAATTTGGTGTTAAGGAAAGATTGTATGTAACATGCTTAATCGCTTCTATAAATTCAAAAATTCACACATATCTAGGTATTAGTTTGTTTGATGTTCCAAACTTGATATATATATTTTTGTGGTTTTACTCGTATAAAAACCATATCTATAACTGATAGTTGTATTGTTGTTCTTTTCATATCAACATAATTTTTTGTGTATCATTGGTTTCAACCAACTTTGTCTTATTTAATTCACCTGATCTTCCATTTCAATAAGCATATCTGGTACCAAAACCACTCTATCTTTTAATTTATCTAAATTAATAAGTCTTCTACACCTTATACCATACAAGGCTGCAAATGGAACCATTTTCAAAGATGAATAAAATGATTTTTATAATAAAACTTAAACAATAGAAGGTTTTCCTCCCACTTTTATTTTTTAACCATGCAATATAATCTTAGAAGGTCCTCCAAGACTCAATTTACCCTTTTAGTTTTCCTATATGTTTCTATATGGTAGGATGTATTGAATTTAAACTATGTGCCCAAATATGCATTAAGGGTAGGCCAAAACCTTGAGGTCATAATAAGTTCTCTATTAGAAATGATTTTCTCTATAAACCCATACAACATGTAAATGTATTTAATAATGTTCTTCCTTGAAATGTTACATCATTATTCACATTGCTAAGAATGAAATGTGACACCTTGGTCAGTTTATCAACAACCACTAGAATCATATTATGTTTTTTATTGGCATAGATAGCCCTTATACAAAGTCTATACTAATAAATTTCCACTATTTAATGTCATGTGGGTAAAAAAATGTAACAATATAAACATATTCAACCTTAACTTGTTGACATTCCAAGCATCTAGACATAAAATTAGTTGTGTCTTTCTTAATTCATTTAAATAAAAAATAGTCTTAGCTCTTCCATGAGCTTGATTAGGCCTAGATGACCTAAATAAGGAGTGTTATGGATGTTTTTAAGATAAAATACCCTTAAATTATCTATATCCCTCACATATATCCTTCCATTGAATCTTAGAATTACATAATTCTAAAAATTAAATTATTTATAAATATAATCTTGAGGATTTTCTATAACATATTTCTTGACATTATCATAGAACTCATCTCTTGATGAGAATATAAAAACATTATATCTTAAGCTAATTATAAAAGTATTTATTTATATATGGACCTTCTATAGATAAGATCCTCTCAAACCCTATTTTTTATTTTCCCTTTATGTAAATATAAAAATCATATTATGACAAAAAAATTAACCAATACCTTGTTTGAGCATTCATAATTGGTTGAGTACAAATATAATTGAGACTTAAATTGTATTTTTTTAGATCAAATGGTTTATCCAAAAAATAATGACACCATATATATAAGGCATTCAATATTTAATCCAATCAAATCATGTGGAGAATAATTATCCTCATAAGACTTTAATTTCCTAGAATCATTTCTTACTATCAAGCCTTCTTATATTAATAATCCATCTAATCCATCCATAAAAGCATCTATTATCACAACAAATTAACTATTTTTATTTATTAATCATAATATTTGTGTTGAGGTAAGCCTCTCTTTTAGTGTTTGAAAAGATTCATCACATTTATCATTCACACAAAATGTTGGTCCTTCTGTTGCAAAGAGTTGATTGGATTATCTATTTTGAGAAATTTGGTACAAATTTTCTATATTAAATCCATAAAAATACATGCCTCATGAACATTTTTGGGTGTTATACATTTCATGATGGATCTAATATTAGTTGTATCCACATAAATCCCATATTATGAAATAGTATGACCAAGATATTTCATCTTTATATGAAAGAAAGTATACTTTGATAGTTTTATGTATAGATTAGGCTTCTAGAAGTATTGTAAAACTATAAGAAAATTCTTAGAGTGATCTTATTCACTCTTAAAATAGATCAGGATGTCATCAAGAAAAATGAGAAATAAAATGATCTAAGTAATCCATAAACACATTGCTCATAAGGTTCATGAATCATGTTGGTGCATTTGTTAACCCAAAAGGGATAACTATGAATTTTTAGTACCCATATCTTATCCTCAAGGAAGTTTTAAGAATTAATTATTCTTTGATTATTAATTAATGGTACCCTAATCTTAGGTCAATTTTGTAAAAGTTTATTTCACCTCCTATTTAATCAAAAAGGTCATAAATGTGGGTTAGGGGATACCTCTTTTTGGTGGTTTACTTATTCAACATATTGTAATTTATACACACAAAAAAAGTTCTAGACTTATTATTCATAAACCCTTGTGGTGCACCCCACAATGAAACACTCAGTCAAATCAACACTTTGGATAACATTTCTTGAAGTTGGGATTTTAATTCAACTAATTTTATCATTCTAATCTTATACAGATCCTTGGATAGGGGCTCATATTTAGGAATTATGTCAATTGTGAAGTCAAATTATCTTTTGGGAGGTAATACAAGTAAATATTTTGGAAACACTTTCTAAAATTCTTCCCAAATAGTATAATCTTCAAGGGTAGGCTCCTTGGTTTATTTTATTTCATAAGACTTAAGCATGAATACCTAGAATCATTTTCATTGAGCCTTATTTAACTAAATGGATGAAATTTTACTTGACTTCAATTCTTTCATTTCACCTTGGATTTGGGTTTTATTTACCAAATCATCTAATTATTTAACCTATTTTGAGAAGTAATTAAACTTTTATTTGTGATTAAAAATCCAATTCAGTCATAGGATCATGTCATATGACCCTAGCAGAGTTGAAAATAAACATACTAATATGTTGAATCCAATAAATTCACCTTTTCTTTGACAAGGCATTTATCTACTTTAAATTTAAATTTATTCTTGTATTATACCATCTAATAATTTTACATATGAAAATATTTATTAATTATGTAACATAATAAGAGGGATAAAATATTCAGTGGCTCCATTATCTATAAAAATTGAAATAGAATTCCAAAACAAAGTCTCGACACTTTAATGAGAGAGGATTGAAACTCAACTTGATGATTATCAATGGTTGCATGAAATCTTTGTTAGAAATTTTGTTGTTGTGATGATGATATAGAAGGATTTTTTAACTTGATTCTTTCCTTCCTCTAAGGATAATCCTTATCATAGTGGTTTATTTATGTATGGGAATAACACATGATAAATTATTCACTCGACTTCTTGAGGTCGGGATAAGATAACTAATGAATGGATAGGTGATGGGATTGATTGTTGGGTGAAACGTGATTTGGGATGATAAGAGGAAATGGGTTATCTTGATATACAAATAATAATTATGTATCATCACATTACTCATTAAGAGTGTTTATATGAGCAAAGACAAAACTTAAAGGTCATCTGGAATCAAGAATAATATGGAGGTGAAGCTCCTAATCAATACTAAGATCAATAAAGTGGGGATGGTTAGGTTGAATGACTCTAGGGATGATATCTACTCTATTGAGTTAAATACACCATGTCAATGTCATACACAAGTGTAAATGATATATGATGAGACTATTCTAGAGGAGAATAAAATGGGATGAAGGTGAAGATCTAGGCCTAAATCACAATGTATCAATAGCCTCAATTATAAGGGAGGATAATTATTGGTGGATTAAGAATTTTATATTATTCTTATAAGGAACTAAGAGTGTTTATAATGAGATTTCTAATATGTATAGCTTTAAAAATCTTAATGCTAATCTCGACACTAATATCTGATTGAGCATTGATTGTAGGATTAGGTGCTCTGACCCTAGGGAAAAGACCTTCTCTGACAAGACCAACTATCTTGAAAATCATAATACTATGAGTTTAGTTAAATTTTTTTTTTGAAATTAATTGTTATTATATTGAAAAATGGTATTAAGATGCTTGTTCTTGGGTTGACAAGAATTTGGTAGTTTGATTGCTTTTGTTGTTTATAAGGCTATTTGACTGAAGTAAAATATAATTAATCTCTAAAAATAAATAATGAATTATAAATAAAATTGAAATGAAATATTGATTTTTATTATTATTTTCAACTCACTTTTAAATCCATGCAAGACAAAGAAGCAAATCTACTTTAAGAATGCAAGTGCTGATTTTACTTTTCTTATATGCAAGCTAATTGCATTTTTTTTTACAAAGATATATTTACAAAAAAATGACTCTCCTTGATTGAAATTATATATTAAACACAAAAATTATCAAATTAAATCTCCAAATAAATGGTAAGTAGGTTTTGGTTGTAAAAATATTTATAAATATAGGTTCTAATGCAATTTTTTGGGTCCAAAATTAAGCCAAAATTGTCTTAATTGTAGAAGAGCAATAGAGGTTGAATGAGGGAGTTAGATCAAGTGGAAATATAATTATAAATAATAAAATAATTAAAAATTAATAATAATAGAAGAGGGATTGAGATGGGTTAGCATGAAAGTGAACATAAGGTATAAAGATTAAGAAACATGACAATAAGCATGTAAAATATGTCAAATCTTGAGTTTTAAAAGTTAACATTGGAAGATAGATGGAAAGTGACATAACCACCCATTTTTATAGGGGTGGTTATGAAACTACTAGTTCCTATTATGGAACCACCCAATGCACTTACAAAACCATTGCATAGTAATTTGGAACTTCCCTATAAAGAATGGTTCTACTAGGGTAGTTTATAGAACCATCAGGCTAGTTTGGTAACCCATGAAATGGTTCCATCTAAGAGAAGGTTGGTTTTGTAATTAAATAATTTTTTTTTAAATAATCCAAAATAAATATTCCAATGCCAAAAAAATATTATTTTGAGGGTCCTATAAGAGAGAAAGGGAGGTAAAAGGGGAAGTGTGTTAGGGGAAACCTATTTGAGCATAAATTAGGAGATCACTTCATCATCATTGGACATCAAACCAAGAATTTCATACCATAAAATTTTTAGGGGAATACATATTGCACATTAAAGAGGAAACCTTATCATTAATTGATGAGGGTGTGGTATTGAATAGTGCTATGAAAAGGGAATATGGGGGTATAAATATTTACCTTAGGAGTGAAATGAAGCTAACTAATACTTTGTTCTACCTATAAAAATAAGAAGGTAATCAAGTAAAATTTTAATGAAAAAATATAAAATATACTACATAGTAAAATAATAGACTAGAGTACTCACCATTTGTTTGGGGAATATCATACTATATAATCATCTCGTTAGGGGACTAAATCTGATACCAAGTTGTCATGGATGTGAAAAATCATAAAATGTGCTATAAAAGATACAAATGTCATTAAATTATTATTTTTGAAACATGAATAATAAATTACTCATAAACATGAAAATATGCACTATATGTAAAAATATAACAAAAATGGAATGTTTTTGAAAAAGAACAACTAGTTTGGGGCCTATTCTGTTAAAAAATGTGCCAAAAACAAATTCATTTATGCCATTTAATTTGAGAGATTTGTGAGCTCTAAATTTCCTATGTTAGATTTTAAAAAAACATGTAGTCAACAAGACAATCATGATATAAGTATGGTAAATCTACTAGAAAAAATTAGAGATGGAAAAAGATAGGTAAGTTATTTTCTATGCTTTTACATTTCACCCCACTTTTTAAATTTCATTCAAAACAAAATAAAAAGGTGGTAAAACTTTTAATTTTTAATGAAAAAATGTTTGTGGGAAGGGTAAAATTAAGAATATGCTAAATTTTGGATAGTTTAAGTAAAATTTTACAATATTTGGGAGGGTTTTGGGAGAACATGATTGGCTAATGGAGCCATCCCTCAAGGATAAAACCACTAGTATTCATAGACCAATGATTATGTAACCACCATGGCAAAACCTTAACCATCATATCATACAAGTTGACAAAAGTGTAACTAACACTAGATTATAGTTTTGTAAATATCAATGGCAGTTACGTAACCACATGTGGAAATTCTGTAACCACTCTAAGGTGATTTCATAACCACCTTGGACCAGTTACGTTACTATATCCCATAGACAAGGGAAATTTTTGTCCTTGAATAAAGAGGGGAAAATAGGTTTTTGGAAGGTAGAACTAATTTTCAAGCTAGCTTGGGATATTTTACTGATGCATGTGACTTACATTTGTTGGAGCATAACTCAAGATTAGGAGTGGATAGATTAAGTGATGGAACTTCTCGTAACATATGAGTTGTCCATTCTTAATCAAGTTGGAATTCTATGAGTGGCACAAGAGGGGATCATCCTTACCTTTATAATTTTTTGGTGTAACATTCTCACCTAATGGGGCCCTAAAAAGAACATATTAATGTTCCCTCAGGCCCCAAGAGAGTGGATCATCACATTGGTATATGTGTACAAGATCATATGTTTACCTAATATAAGTCAATTGGTGGCCCTATGGGAGGCCATAAGTAGGATCGAGGCATTAGGCCTAGCTAGTCACTTTAGAAATGTGGGCAAACCAGACATGGGTAAAAATTGTGACGTGAGGATATATGGGATTGATGGGTTAGTGATAAATAGTTGATTAAATGTCACCATTCATATCCTTACCTCTTTACTAGTGTGGGAAAAGGGTAATAACATGGTACTCTATATCTAGTCCATGATAGTTCATAATATTGAAGAGAGGTAAACTCAATTATCCTAGAGATAGGATATCTTGGCTCACAAGTACAAGGAATTATATTATGTGGCTAGACTTGGAGAAGTCTCAATTAGTCACCCTACTCTCCTCATGATCTAAGTGTATAATAGTATGATTCCATACTAGAGGGGAGTAGATATTAGGTATGTAGGGGCTGTTAGGGCCACCAAATGGATAGATGTGTCACTATTTCATGCTTTCTCCCTATATGTCGGTATTATTACAATGACATATTTAGTATACCTACCCTGCCAAACATGATTGAAAAATGGGATGGTGAGGATTAATATCTCATGATATCTATTAGGGCCACCCAAGTACATGATAGGATACTTCAAGTTGAGGTAAACCTAGTGGATAGGGTTCCTTAATATTTCAACATGCCCTATGCAAACCACCTTCCCATACTAGTAGTTATATGCACAGGCATACAAGAGGTACATGCATGTATATTTGAGTAAATTTCATAAAACCTACTTGTATAATGGGTGATTATTACTTGGGTGATTCATGAAGGAGTTGTACAAGGGGTAGGCCCTAATAGGGGAGTAACATGTAATTTCATTGCCACCAACACCATAGTAGTACTGAGTGAGTAGGATCCAACACAAAAATAACAATAGGCAAGAGTAGATCATGAGATTCTAGAAAACATTGAGATTGATGAGGACCTCTATGTGGATTAGGAGGAGGATATTAAATATGAATCCAATCTAAATTGACATGAGGATAACCAAGGTGAATAATTAATTTATAAATTTTAGCTTTTTATTTAATACTTCAATTTTAGGATCAATTACTTAGTTGCTTTATTGATTTGATTTTTTATATGTCTAAATATAGCATTTATTATTCTAATTTGTGTTTGCATATACCTCTACAAAATGGAAAACCATGATCAAGGATAACCTAATCAATATTTTTTAGTTGGGCACAAGTATGATTAGAGATGAGCTACTATCAAATCTTGGATTACGTGTTGGGATAGGTTGACATACTAATGTTTTCACTTCATCCTACCATGTGTATATAACACTTAATAGGTTGAGAGTGGATAAATTTTTTATTGAGGTGAGATCCAATATATCAAAATCCTTGGTAGACATAATGGTATATAGTAAAGTTCAAAATTCTATTTGTTGAGGCATAAGAGGCATGGCCTCATAAGGAGGTACCATTGAGAGTAGAGATATGAACCTTTAGACTAGAGAGATTTTCCCAAGATATTAATAACAAAATGCACCCTAATAGACATAATAACTATCACTCTTATACATTAAGACCCTCCAAATATAGGAGGCTAGGATATTGAGTTATAATAAATATTGATATATATTATACACCTTTATTTTTCTTAATATTTTGATACACATTGGCCCTTTATAGAGGTGATTGTAATGGATACTTATATTTTAAAAACTAGACATTATTATGACACACACACACACACACACAGATATATGTGTGTGTGTGTGTGTGTGTGTGTGTGTGTGTGTGTGTGTGTGTGTGTGTGTGTGTGTGTGTGTGTGTGTGTGTGTGTGTGTGTGTGTGTGTGTGTGTGTGTGTGTGTGTGTGTGTGTGTGTGTGTGTGTGTGTGTGTGTGTGTGTGTGTGTGTGTGTGTGTGTGTGTGTGTGTGTGTATGTGTGTGTGTGTGTGTAAGTTTTGGTTATCATTATGCTAACTTTACATTATGTGTTATGGGTTCTCATTTTCATGTTTGATTCTGACTTGATGTACTTTAGATGAATAAGGATGTGATGATATACCATGTATTTCTCCAATTTTGATAAAATTCTATAGATGATGCTTATATATATATATATATATATATATATATATATATAATGTAATAAAATGATGTGATATGATGGATATATATATGAAAGTATGCATTCATTAATAGTTTTTTTCGATTGATGACCTAATTATTTTTCTACACATAACACACAACTTTAAATTTTAAATATGGGAATGAAAAGGAAGATAGGATAGATGTGTGATGATAGTATATGAAAACCATTGATAAAAATTAAACAAAAAAATATGATAACCTAATCCTTATGATAAATATGGGAAATGCACTTCTTGTTAGACTTACAAAATACTAAATTTTTTGGAATCATATATAGATAATTATTCCTAACATAATCAAAATGTGGAATAAAGCTACCCTTTTTATAATAATCATCTAGAAAATCTCTTTGAATAATTTTTCATTTGGATATTTTTTTATTTTTTATTGATTTTACATTTAGATTATGTTTTTATTTGTGACCCCCTATGAACCTACACTTATTATCATGTGACTAGGATGAAACATGGGATCATTACCAAAGGCTATATGTAGGTATGTAAGGACACCTATCCATAATTCTAACCCTATGAAACTAGTAAAATGTGAGGTATCATCACTAAAGATTAAAAAGGGTGAGAGACATTAGATTTAATTTTGATGTTACATAATATTTTGATAAGAGTGTCTTTTTGTTTTCTAGGCCTTTAACCCAAAATCTTTCCCCCATACAATTGATAATATGTAAGGGATCACCACCAAAAAATAAGATATGTGAGTAAAGTTAAATTTTTTTAGAATGCTAATGTTCTACATTAGAAGGCATTGTAAGAGCTGGATAAGCTTATAGACTAGGTTATAGGCTAGCATTTTCTAAGTTTTACAAGAAGATATAGGGTAAATAGATGTACTATTCTCTTACAAACTAAGGTAGTAACTAATTTAATTCTAATTTTGAAAATGGTTTCTAAGGGTAATAGGGTATGGTGAAGATGGAATGATATGATATGTTGCATTTCATAAGTTTCTTGCTATGTGAAATAATAATCAAATAATCACTAAACACAAATTATGATATGTAAATAAACACAAAAAATATGAAAATTCAAGGAAATTAGGAAAATTTGATATGAAATTATTAAATATAGAAACACATAAGGGGAAAAGAGTTCACATATTCATTGAACTCTTTGTCTTCCAAAGTACATAAGCGATAGACTCACTTATTGAAAAATGCAGTCTCTAGGTAAGGGACTAACTAGTTAGGTATGAACTTATAACCTTCTCCTTTCTTCTTGAAAATGTAGTTGTAAAGAATAAGGATCAAGTTTCCTACAAGTATAGGGTGATCATGGACATTTATATTTTATTGTATGCCAATTTGAAGTACTTATGATACATGGTTCTATGTAATAATTAAGCATCATCTATCTAAAGTATCAAGGTCAACTAGTCATGCATTCCTATAATCCTCATGGTCAAGTAGGTTTTAAATAGAAAAATAAAGGGTAGGTAACAAGACCTCAAGAGGTAAAATATATTTAATTCCAAACACTAGGGAATATGGGGTTCCCCTGTGGGCATTTTAATACTAGTGTTATAAGCCCAAAGTGTTGGATAAATCTACAAATGCCAATCTCATTTAGAATCTTTGAATTTTTAACCAAGATCAACTTTAGTGTTTTATCAATGGCTTCAACATAGCCATTATTTTGTGCATAATACAAGGATGCCATGTGATGAGGTATGGAAAATTTATTACATACTTCACATACCTTAGGGTTTTTAAAGGGGGATCCATTATCTATTATGATAATTTATGGAAATTTAAAATGGAAAATAATCTAGTTCAAAATAATTTTTCAATGACTCAATTAGTAAAAATTGTAAAAGGCATCATTTCCACCCACTTAGTGAAATATTTAGTGGCCATGATAGTGGTGACCAGCTGAATAAGCAAGGGAAAGCTTATCTATTAGATCTAGACCCCAAGTGTAAAAGTTCCAAAGGGTAATAATTGGCCATAGATCCCAAGGAGGAATGTGGATCTAATGACATAAGTGTTGGGATTTCTTTGATTTCCTAACATATTAAATGGCATCATGTTTAAGAGTGGGCTAGAAGTATCCCAATCTATGTATCTTATGAGTAGTCACATGGCCACCAAATTAAATACCACAAACCCTATTTTGATAATGTAAAGGGACCATTCTAGACTCATGTTATTCTACACATCTCATCAACATGTCATAAAAGGCCTTTTGGTATACGACCTCATATAATATGACATAATTGGAAGTGATAACATAGAGACACTACCTCTATTGAGAGTTGACCCCTCTAAGATATGCGTGGTTAATTAATTAATTAATGATATAAGTATACCAATGAAAATAAACTATAGGAGGTTTTTCTATTTAATATATTAATTCATCAATAAAATTAGTGTAAATGAGATCACCTACCTCTAAGGGAGAGTCTACTACCCAATTAGTAATGATTTCCATTGATGGAATTTTGATTGACATAGTAAGTTCAAACTCACTTTTAAGCATGATAAAATTCCCATCCTTTCATGAGAGGGTTGGTTGGGTTAATAACATTCATAATTGTTGAGACCTCACTATGACTTGTATTTCATTATTAAGTATATAGTGCCATAATCACTTAGTTGTGAACATAATTACCAAACATTACTTCTATAATTACATGTAGCATGTTTCATAATCCATCAGAGTTCAACTAATGAAATAAATGAAATGTTATTTTCCACTATCATCCTTTTCGTTCAACATTTAAGTGAGATACACCTTAGTTTCCTTAATTTAAATTGTCAATGGATTATATTTCTTGGGCACATGAGTGTAGGGGAGACATAAGGAAGAGTTTTACCACTCCAAATTCCTCTTGGTAATCAGCTATCTAAGTTAATCCAATTTTATTTTTAATAAATCTATTGACAGGATGAATGTAATAGGTGAGGCCTAGTATGAACCCTCAAATGTATCCAATATTTCCTAAGAATGACATAATCCCTGAATCATCATTTGGGGAAACATGTCCAAAATTATGTGAATTTTAGTGGGATATATATCAATTACATGCTGGGAGATAATGTATCCAAGGATATTTTTACATGTAATTCTAAACACACATTTTTGGGGGTTAATAATAAAACTATATTTGATCAAGTGTGTCAATATGTTGCATAAAACCTCTAAGTGGTAAATTCATCATCTCACTTTCCCTGGGATATCATCTACATAAACCTCAAATATCTTATGAATAGGATGATGGAATATATGGGTCATGGCTTTATGATATATGTTTCCCCTCTGTTTAAAGAGAAAATGACATCACAACATAATAAAAGGTCCCCTAAGGTGTATTAAATTAGGTCTTAATCTATCTTCATAACAAATGTGGATATGATTGTATCCTTAAAATCCATTCATAAGCAATAATAACTTGTATCTTTCCATAGTGTTAACAATGATTTCAATAAAGGGGAGAGGGAATTAATTTCTAGGATATGATTTATTTATATCATAAAAATATATACATATAATGATCTTTCCATTCTTATTTAAAATGGGGACAATATTGTACATCCACTTGTTATAGTCTAATGGCTTGATAAATCCAACATTCTAAATTTTTATTACTTATTATTTTACCATCAACACAACTTTAGGCTTGATAGCCTAAGATTTTATTTTATTGGCTTTACATTAGGTAGGGTAAAAATATTATGGACCACAAACTTAGGCTTGATTTCCATCATTATAGTGTAATATAAGGTGAAATACATTGAGATCTTAGTGAGTATCCATTGGTGACCTTCCACTTCTTACAATGAAAGTGAAGACCCACTCTTGATAATTATAGGTATCTCCTCATTCTCAATGTTGATATTAATGGTTTCTATGATGAGAGAGGAATTTCCCTCCTAAAACATGTTAGGGTATATGATAAGATCCATATATTCAATTTTCATATTGAAAACATAATTATCATCACTAGAAGATAATTAATCATCAACCTAGTAATAAGAATTATAGTATTTGCATCTAAGAGATGATGTGGGATAACATGTGAAGGGGAAACCCCTCTTATGGTGGAAATATTGAAACTCATCATAGGATTTAAAAAACTAAATAATATCCTCATAATTATTTTCTAAGTCAAGGACTAATTGATAATCATCCATTCTAATATGGGTAATAGTTTGGTAACTAGAAGTCTTGTGTACAAGAGGCTCTGTCTTGACTAAAACTATGAAATCAGAATTCAATATAGTAAGATGAGGGCTAAAGTGTGAGGATGAAGATACAATAGAGTTATAAAGCTATTTATTTTACCTGGGTACTAACTCTATAGAAAATAATTCAAAGAAAATATTAATATAACATAGAATAGTCTTATTTAGCTAAGTATGTTCATCTTTGGTTTTATAGTCTTTAGAATCCTATTTGGAAACTAGTTATAAGTCACCTTAGATCCTTAGGTTTTGAATGCCTAATTTTTTTTCATTGATAATTCTAAGGAATATTAATTCATACTAAGTCCCATTATTTATACATTCAAAGTATAGTTTGAAACTAGAAGGCATGGCTCATCCCTCAAAAGAAATTAGAATAACTCTTGCCTCTACACATAGGAGAAACTTGGCCCCATCATAGTAAAGGACCCATTAATCATGAATAGAGTAAGTATTATTACTTAATAATACTTCATCTTATGATATCTCAACCATATGAATACCTAGAATATTAGTTAACCCATCTTGGGTTTCTTGGTCTCGGATCTCAAAAAGGTGATGAGTTTCTACCCCTTACGAGGAGAATTGAAAAACTTGTGTAAACTTGAAAGACCTAATCTTATGGTATGGATGAATGAAGATAAGCCCTTATGGGAACTCAAAATTATTAATCTTGTGGTCTAGATTAGGGAAGGTAAACACTTATCCAAACTAAAAAGGCTTACTCTTATTATGATTTCCTTTCAATGCAGTAAGTATTTCAACATAGTTATGATCTCATTTTGGTGTGGGAAGTATGAAATCATAGTTATGAAACATATAGTATTATTGATAATACATGGGTAATCTCTTTTTTAAATTTTTATATGTGGTAAAGTTCATAATAAATTAGTGATTGGATCTCTAAGGCTTTCCATCTTCACAAGGGGGAGAAAAGGCATCTCTTTAGGAGTTCGTGGATAATCATGAGATCCAATGTCAATCTCTATGGTACCCATTTTTAAGGAATGAATATTCTCGTCTAGAATTGGTGAGGATAGGGGAGGAGGAATTATCTAAATATTATGACTAGGTGTAGGTCATATTAGATTTATTGAAATATTAGGAAGAAGCAAAACCAATTGTTTAAGAACTATGGAAAATTGATATGGTCTTATCATAGAGTAATCAAGGATCATTCTTCAAAGAGGCTTAGAATTAAGAATATTAGTACATGAACTAAAATTTCCCCTGTGTGATCAAGTAATAGGAGATTATGAAGGTAGTCTTGGGAAAAAAATTCATCAAGGGGAACTTGTTAATTCTCTAACATCTCTATGATAAAAAGATTATGTAAAGTAATTAACCCCCTTGGGTTTTGAGACAAAGATACGTTATAGGTCCCCAAACCTCTTGGTTTGAATATGAGGATAATTGGAATGTCCTTATCCAATATATTTATAATATTAGATGTAAATATGGTGTATACTACCAAAATGGTGATTGGCTCTAAACTAGTGACATTTTCAGTCACCACTAGTTCCTTTTCCATTGGTTTTTCTTTCAATAAGGATTTAGAAATTTCTACCTCTTTATTTAGTAAAAACATTTTGGTATTAACAAGATATTTAAAATCCACCAACCATGAGGGTTTTGTAACCATATTGGTAGGTAGATTATAATCAATATTCAATCTTAGTTATTTTCACATAGTTGTTCTAAGCATATAAAATGGCTTGGAATCCCCTTAGGCTATGAAAACCTTACCCAAATAGAGAAACTTGATTTTTTTGGAATAAGGTTGAAGGGATGGAATTCATCCCATTATTCCATGGTATTCCCAATATAATGTTATTATTTATGTCTTTTTCAATCACAAATAATTCTATTAACATAGTCTTGGGACCTAAAGTGACTGGTAACGAAATGGTTCTTATAGAGTTAGACTTGAGGCTATCATATCCTTGAAGAGTAATGTGAGTTGTGGAACAATTATATTACCCATAACCTATTTTTTTCAAGAAATGTAAGGGGAAAATGTTCATTGTTTACCCCTCATTAAACATGTCTCTACTTTTATAGTTATTATATATCCATTCTTTAAAAAACAAGGTTAGATCTCCCCTCCTTTCCAGTTCAGAATGAAGAGCTAAACTACTATGGTCAAAGACATAGCCACCATATAGAGAATATTTCCTAGGTGGAAATATATTTAGATAAATGTGATTAATTTGGGCCTAACATGGAGGAGTTATATTGGATAAATTCCCCCATCTTAAAATATTGAGTAATGTTAAATGATGGGTAGATGAGTTCTTGAGCAAGTCCAAAAAGGAAACATGGGATAATTTTTTCGTAAGATTTGAGATCAAATTGAAATTACACATAGGCTTGAGGATGGTATATGTATCCATAATGTTTGAGTGGTGATGAATCATGGGTTGATATTCCCTAGTGTGAGTGATTATATTCACTTCCTCTTCTAATATAAACTCTACAACTCCTATCATTCTAGTCTTACCTAGGACCCCTAACTAGGGAATGACATTGGCATTGTAAATTCAATAAGTGGAGCCTCAAAACCATCAATAAAAGCTTATATATACCAATTATGATGAATTACTTGAGTTAGCAAGTACCCCTAAGCTTGGTTTGGGGTAGCTCACACTTGGTGGTTCTGAAAAGGGTTCTAGTAAATTTAGAGATTTTGGTTATCCAATGTGATAGGACCATTTTGAAGGTTATGAGGTGTTACAACTTAATTCCTTAGGAAAATGTCTAATAAAATTTTCATATCATCCTCAGGGAGCTTATAGATGAACTTTCTATACTTAATGCATTTTTGAGTATCATGAACAATGGATCGATATAAGATATAATAGCCATTGAGATCGTATTCCCCAAGATTTTAGTTTTATCCTTGATAACTAAATACTTATTTATTATTACTTTGATAGTAGGGTATGTTATAGAACTACATAAAATGCTCAACATGATGAAACTGGTTCTAATTCTAATTTTTATACTACATGTTGTGGAGTGTATATGAGTTTAAGTTAATTGCATGGACTGCTGGTGTAGGGTTTTAATTCCTAACACCTATATTATTATTTGGGTTGGTGTTTTTCATGGGAAGAGATTGATTATTTTTCATTATTCTTGGAATTTTTACCTATTCATTCACTCCATTAGTGGTAGCATTCCTATTTTAGTTAAGGATTGTTGACCCTTGATTAATGATAGTGTTCTAGGTTACATTTTGAAATCCCCCATTATTTTAGTTTGGGGTGATAATTTTCCCATTGGACCCATAGATTTGATGACCACTATCAATGGTTTATTGATCAATATGTAAGGCACTTTCAAGGTATTTCTCATAATACTAATCAAGAAACTTTTGGATGTCTTCTTTGATCTACATTTCTAGAGAGTGAGGAAAAAGATCACATAATACACTTTGGTCCATGTGAGGCACATTAGAAAGTGAATATAGAACTTACCACCATATCATGATGAAATCACCAGATGATTCAATGTGTTCTTGTTTGATATTAAGGAATTATTGAATTATAATCTTAAGAATCTTATTCATGTTGAAATCCTTAATGAATTTATCCATCAATTTTCTAAAGGAATGAATGGACCCTTTAGGGAGGAAATTATACTAGTCAAGAGAGAATCCTTATAGGGTTTTAGGGAAAATATTGAAAACAACCCCATCCCAAATTAGGATTTCTATGATAATCATAAATATTCCTTGACATTTGGATTGGGATATCCCTCCCCTTTTAACTTGGAAAGGTCTAGTAGGGGATGTGGAAGAATGACTACTCACATGTTGAGATCAAGGGGTTACTTAAGGTACTTGATATGGGTCCCTATGTTTTTAAATTGTATTTTTTATGCATTCAATTTAGGTTGGAAGGGTGTGACCACATAGGGTTTATCTATATAACCTCTGGCAGGAATGGAAGTTGATTGATAGGATGAAGTGTAATAAGCTAATAAATGTTTATCAAATTGAGTATACTTAGAGAACATATGAAAATAGGGATGAATATTATTAGATGTGTAAGGGTTGGTTATTTGTTGAGGAAGTGTGTATGTGGTTTTCACATATCCCAAAGACACGTAAGGTAGAAACATGGTGAGTTTGTGGAGGAGGAACATGTGTTAGAGCCATGTAACCTAAATAGGTAAAGAGTGGTGGGTTATTAGTCACAAAAATATTTTTTGAGGTGGAGTGTATGTGCATACGCCTCCCATCAGGGTTTGGGTAGGAACTTGGTATGTTGAAAATAATTTAAAGATTGTTTGCGTTAGGTAATTCATAAGGATGTGCTTAATGGGTTGGTTAAATACATAGCTTACTGGAGGCATATGCTCTTATTATGGTGGGGGTGTCTAG
>JARHVA010004269.1:390000-440000 GCA_037957365.1 Torreya grandis | reverse complement strand
GAGAAGAATTGCCAATTAGGTGTTGATCCCATTGGTAATATGAGCCTTCTTATTAGGGGAAGGATTCATATTGGAATCCCTATGGTTTCCCATTGACCTCTTTCTATCCAAAAAACCTTAACCTTAGATTTTGGAGATGTAAAGGGTGACCCAGATTCTAAAGGTAGGATCATTCAAATTTTCTCCATTAGGCTAAGGATCCTTAGGGGCTAATCTATTTCCATGCTCACTGATACTAGAGAATTACTCAAGGAATAAATAGAATTTTTCTCCTCTTTATATCTAAATAGAATCAATGTGTCCTCAAGTGGATCATCAGATTTACTCTTAATAATATGACCATGGACTCCTAAATTAGAATTATCCTTTATATTTTGAGAGCTATAATGGGGAGGTGTTTATTTTATGTATGATTTCCCCTTGGGCTCATAGGTCCTACATACTGACTTATTGAGTTAGGTTTCCTTCATATGATCCTTATCTAAAATCTTCTATTGAACCAAGAAATTGATTCTACCATGACCTAATAAATCACACCCTCTATAGATGAGATCATCCATTTCATAAATTATATTTTGGGTCCAAGTTTTCAATTTGGATTTGATCAAAATACTTCATATAACAAGTTTGTTTATTTGAACATAAACATTGAATATAGCTTCAACCAACCTCCTTTTGGAATTTATGACTAGATAAATAAACATAATTTGTCCAATAAGTCTATAAATTCTTAGGAAAACCTCCTCTTACTAGAACTCCATGTGGAGTCCTAGTGGTGAAACCAATATAGGGATTTCCATTAAGGAATCACTATCAAGGTTAAGGTTAGGATTCTATTTCCTTAAAGACAAAAATGATTTTACTAAAAACCATAGCCCCCCTTTAAGATCTTTCACTTAGTCCTTTTAAGAAGTAAAAGAGACCAATAATAAATTATTAGTCATGGAAACCACTTAAATGTGACCCATCGATTTCCACTTTCTAGATGCCCATTATATAAAAACATTAATTCTAGGCTTGTAACCATAGAAGCATACTAGCAGAGAGTTTTATAGTGAAGCTTTAGTACTAAAAAAAATGATATCAGGGATATCTGAGTACACTTCATTCTCCTTCATAAATGGTTTAAGGTTCTAACCAATAATGGTTGTTAGAGCACTCACACTAGAAAGAAGATCTGCCCAAGAATGTTTTAGTGCCTCATCCTTCACATCCTTTGTCTTGTTCATACCTTAACTAGCTGAAGCCCCATTAATTTCTTACATTGTTTGTTTACACTATAAATTTAATTTATTTTTCAAATATATTACAATTCTCATTTAAAAATTTCAATTTTAAGCATTTTTTTTCTATAATTCTTAAAGGGAAGCTATGTCTTCACCCAACTTTATTCTAGATAAATATCAAATGCTTAATGGAAATAACTATAATATTGGGAAAATACACATTAAATAAAAATTTATGGATCTAAAGTTATAGAATATTATTATTGGGACTAAAAAGGCCTCATTAGGATGACATGTTATCCTTGTACTTTCAAATGTGTTTGAAATAAAACTCAATAAGCCATGATGATTATCTTGAAAAGTGGTAAGGATGATTTCCTACTCCACATTGGTAATGAGGAGTATATTAATGATGCTTGAAAACTCCTTGAGTCTATGCATGAGGGTACTCATCTCTCAAATGTTATTAAATTTATTCATGAATTGCTCACTACACCTATGAAAGGTGATGAAAAGGTTGTTAATTTCATTGCTAAAATTAAGAATATTAAAGTTCATTTAGATGGTTGTAAATATAGTTTGATTCAAGATCAATTTTTTTAAATTATTTAGTTGAATATTCATGAAACAATTCTTATTTTTATTTTTATTTTAAACTCAAAGTACCAAACAAAACAAGATATTCATGACCTTATTACCCTTTTGATGCTTATAATTCAAGAAGATCAAGTTATGACTAATTTTGATTCTAAAGAGAATGTCACTTAGGCACTTCTCACTCTCAATCTTATTTCATAGAAAAATAAAATCCATAAATTTAATTTGAATTCAGCCAATGGCTCATATAGGAATAAGAAATCTAGGTTTAGGAATAATAAACCTAAGTTTAATGATAATCGCAATCTGTGTAGTAAATTTGGTCATAGAAGGTAATTTTTTTTATAAAAATAAAGATATAGTTAACAACAAATATTTTAAAATAAAAAAATGGAATAAATCTAATCAAAACATTAGGAGAATGAAAACTCTAATTAGAATAATAATTAGGAATAAAATTGTAATGTTATTTCTTTATATGCTACCTTATTTACTTCTAATGAGAATGAATAGATTTTAGATAGTGGTTCATAACACCATATGAATTGTTTATCTAATATTTTTTTATCATTATATATATTTCTCTAAAAATATTTACTTATGGGACAATTCATTATTAAAAGCAACTAAACAAGTAAAATCAAAATTTACAAATGTTATTATTAATGATGTTTTATTTGTACCTAAACTTAAGTAAAAAATGTTATCTTTTTATATACTAACAAATGATAATTAAGGAAATTGACATACTTGTCCTAGCGATGATGAAGGCTCCCGCTCCAGCGCGCGCGAATCCAAATTTGAAACCGGTTGATGTGTTTCGAGCAGCTAGTGAGGCTGTGGAAGCCGTTATGGAGGAGGTCTTTCCAGCTAGTGGAGGAAGAAACCAGAATACACAAAAAGGGATTTCTGCTACAGGGATTGATGATACTACAGCTGTGGGTCTGACCTATGTTCCTGGTTCAGGGCATGGAACAGGGATGCAAACCTATGCAGATGTGGCGGCCTTTGAAGCAGAGATACACAAAGCTCGGCCTCATACAACACCTGTACCTACTCACGTAATGCCTGTAAGTGCTTTAAAACCTATTAGGGTAACTCTAGACCCTGAATTAGCAGAAAATATCTTTCAAGAAGAAAAATAGTTTTCCTCTTGTGCTGCCATTTTCTGCTTCCGTGGTTTCTGGCCCTCTTTTGTAGAACTACAAAATTGGATTGCTAAGAGTTGGTTGCATATTAATGACGGTCAAATCTAGCCTTGCGCTAGGGGTTTTTTTATATTAATTTTTCAAAGCCCTGAAGATAGGCAATCTATACTGTGCCACAATAATTTTTCTTGGCAGGGCAGATTTCCTCTTATAGCCAAACCTTGGCATAAGGATTTTAACCCTCTCTCAGAATCCTTTAACAAGATTCCTATATGGGTGTGGCTCCCTTATCTTCCGATACAGTTGTGTCAAGAGGTAGTTTATAAGACCATTGGAAATGCTATAGGGGAGTTTCTATATGAAGAAGACAGTATGAAGAGCCACCATTCGACTTGTGCACAATTTTTGGCTGATTTGGATGTTTCAAAGGGCCTTCCTGAGGCGATATGCATTGACTCCCCTAGGGGCACCTGGACACAAATCTTGGATTATGAGGGGATTCCTTTTAGATGCAGGAAGTGTCACCAGACGGGACATATTGCAGCCCGTTGTGTTGCTGGGAAAAACAATCCCAGACGTTCACCTTCTTAGTGGCCAAAGGATTTCTCTGAACATAGTTTAGACAAACTACCTTTGGAAACAACAATAGAATTCGAGTCCGAGAATGAGGAAAGGGTACAATCCGAATCAAAAGATGAAGAGGAATCACTAGAGAATCAATCAAATGAAGCCTCTGAGGAGGCTGTAGTCAAAGATACAGTTGAGCCTGAGGAGGAGGCGGTGATCTCTTCCCCTATTTTGAAGGATCTATTTAAGAGCCAGACTGTGTTAGACTGTCACTAGGAGTTTATGCCTACTGGTGTCCAAAGATCATTGTCCCCTGAGGCATGGGTTGCTGAGGCAACTAAGGTAGAAGATGGTTGGATAGCAGTCAGAAGAAAGAAGTCTAAGCCTTTGGCCCCTCCTCTTGATATGAATCTTCGGTCATGCAAAAAGAAAAATCTGAATTTAAAAGATTCATCCAAAGTTCCTTTTTGTTGATTGGTTTTTTGGGGGCAGCAAACAGGTCATTTTTTCGGTTTGCTGGTTATGGAGCTGGAAGCTTGTGGTTAACTTTTAGTTCTGTGTTTTGACTATTTTTTTGTCTTGTTCTTTTTGTCGGTTACAGGTCCATGTAAAACCTGGTGATGGTTCTTTTTTGTAATCAGGTTCCTGTGTTAACCTGGTTGTGCTTTAATGTTTATCTTTCTCCTTGTTCAAGGTTTTGGGGCCCCTTCAAAACCTGTTTTTATCATAATCTAAAACAAATGATAATTTAATTTTAACATTTCTTAAAAATAGACAGTCCATTAAAAATCAATATGGTTCTCTAATTGTTGAAGGTGTTCAAGAGAATTATTTGTACATTTTCTCTACTTCTTACGAATGTTTTATTTCATCACATAGTAAGAATGAATCTCAATTATGACATGAAATATTAGTACATCTTAATTTAATAAGTTTACATAATATTTTTTCTCATAATATTATTGTTAGACATCCTTCTATTTCTTCTCATCCTAAAACTTGTGAGGGTTGCTTACATAGTAAACAAAATACTAACCCCTTTCACAAGAAACATGATGTGAATTCCTCACATCCATTATAATTAATTAAAATTGATGTTAAAAGACATTTATAATTTATATCTCCTGATGTTACAAGACATTGATGATTATACTAGAATGATCTAGTCATATTTCATTAAAAATAAATCTAAATTTTTATCTAAATTCAAAGAATTTAAAGCTTCTAATGAAAATGCTTCTAAATTTTATATTAAGAGATTAACATATGATAATGGTGGTGAATATATTATGAAATACTTTGATTCTTTCTATATTAGTTGTGGTATTCAAAGAGAATTAATAACTCCCTATTTTTCTTAGTGGAATGTTATTATAGAAAGGAAAAAATGCACCATTATAAAAATGGATATAACAATGTTGCATTCTAAAAATGTTCCTAAGTTTATATTGGAAAAATCCATGAATACTATTTTGAATATTATTAATAGAGTCCATACCAAATATTTTCATCTTTTTAATCCTATAAAAATGTGGTTTGAAAAGAATCCTAGTGTGGCTCATATTAGGATCTTTGGTAGTTCTTCTATCTTTGTTCCTAAAGTTAAAATAAATAAGCTTGATCCCACTTCCTATTTTTTTCATTTTTTTAAGTTATGGAGGTAATACAAAATATTTAATAGTATATGATACATATAAATATTAGATAATTAATAATATGAATGTTATCATTCTTGAGAAATCCATTTGTGAGTGCTCTATGGATCTTCCTCAATATTCATCTCTTGTTGAAGTTGAATCTCATGTTTCTCCTTATGAGAAACTAATGACCTAGAGGAAGTTGATTTGATTTTGAATAACTTAGAGTCTAAGGAACCCCCTAAGTTTTATGTTCAATCTAAAATACCTAATTGGGATAATCCCTAATTCAATCTTATAATGTTGATAGTATTAATAAATTAATTAGGATTCATCATACTTATCATGCCTTAATTATTATGTATGAATGTGAACCTCAATATTTTTGAGGAATCCATTAAATATGATAGATTTAAAGTTGTTATGCAAGATGAGTATAATGCACTAATTAAATATCAAACTTGGGATCTTGTCCCATATTTGCCTAAAAGGTATATTGTTGGTTGTAGGTTTATTTATAAAATAAAATATAATTTAATTGGTAAAATTATCAAATTTAAATCAACATTAGTTGTTCATGGGTTTACTCAAAAACATGAGATATACTATGTTTAAACCTTTGATCATGTATAAAAAATGAGTACTGTTAGATTACTTATTACTCTTACAACCCAAAATGGTTGGGTTATCCAACAAATGGATGTCAAGAATCCATTTATAAATGATTATTTAGAAGAAGAAATCTATATGACTTAGCCTAATGGTTTAAATAACCCTAAAACATAAATTATGTGTGTAAGTTAAATAAGTAACTATATGGTTTAAAATAAGTTCTTAGAGATTGATAATCTAAAATTATTTCCTTTTTCAAAGAACTAAGTTTTTTTAATTGCTATTCTGATAATGATATTTTTTTAAAGTTGAAAATGGTCATGTTATCTTTATTATTTATATTCTATTGATATTTTAATTATTGGTGATATAACTAGTTTATTTCATAAACATACGGATAAACTACGTCAAATATTTGAAATGATGGATTTAAACATTTTGCATCATTTTTAAAAAATGAATATATTTTAAGATAAACATTTTATTTTTGTATCACAATCTTAGTATGCACAATATTATTTTTAAGTATAATATTCTTGATTTTAAATATTAATCTACTACTATTGGAGTTGGTATAAAACTTGATCCAAAAATTTCATGTAAAAAAACTAACCCTAATTTGTGTCGATAACTTATTGGTAATTTAATTTTTCTAACTATATTAGGCCAAATATTTCATATGATATTAGTGTTGCCTCTATATTTATGTAGGATCCATATTTGGATAATTTGAAATTAGCTAAATTTATTATTTTTTATATATCAAAGTAAAAATTAGTTTTTGTTTATTTTATTCTTACATTGATAATGTTAATTTATATGGTTAGTGTGATTCTAACCATGTTGGTGATACTATAGATTGAAAAAATACTTCTAGATATGTGTTTAAGTTTAGTGTAAGTGTTATCACTTGTAGCAACTAAAAACAACCTATTATTTTTATGTCTTCTACGAAATTAGAGTATAGAAGTGTTATGGAAGTTGTTAAATAAGCCATGTGGATATAAAGGTTATTGAGAGAACTTCATTTTGATGTTTTTCATAGTACCATCCTCAATTGTGATAACCAAAGTTGTATAGCCCTAAAAAAAATCTCGTGTATCACCAATGAATTAAAAATATTTAAGTTCATGTTCATTTTATCTAAGATAAATTCATTAATGGTGATAATTATATGTAGTTATATCCAATAGATGAATAAGTGGTAAATATCTTCATAAAACTACTTGGTGCTACCAAGTTATATCAGTTTCATGTAATTTTGGGCCTCTCAAAATTACCATTAAGAGGGAGTGTTTATTTTAATGCCACTTCCTAACTCCATGTGTTAATTCTTACTCTATATACTTATTCTCATTGTAAATCATTGTAAAATTCATGTGAAAGTTATGTGATTTAAGTAAATTTCATGTGGAATTTTTACTTTTGTACCCATTACATAAAAGCATACTATGTAATCGAGGTCTTTATGTTATAAATTTCTCCAAATATGCTTAGTTATTAATCATTAAAAACTATGAGATGTAATCTCATGATCATGTTATCCTAAACTTATTTTTTAGTATTTTATAGATTATAAATCCTTTTATTTCAAAAGGTAATGTTTTGCACGATGAAGGTTTTTGAATCCTTCAATTATTTACAAAGTATAGTTCTTTTTTAAGGTGACTATAACTTTTATTATCACTTATCATTAAGGGGGAGTGTTAGATAAATTAATATCTAAGTGGATTTAATTGACCCTTATCTTACCTTGGTATTTAATTAAATAATAATATATTATTTATTAACATGAGATGAAAAAATTGTTTGAATAACTAATAAAATTATATTTTTAATAATTAAAAATATTATTAAAATATTTTTTGGATGGTTAGACCTATTGGTTAAAATGGTCAACTCATTTCACATTTCACTATAAATAAGGTTTTACCCCTATTGTGAAACATGGTGAATTGGTATGAAACATTATCACATTCAAATGTACTTAAGTGTTTTGAAAAGGTTTTCTGAAGGATATTGAGAGGAAGTGGGAAAGATAAGTTTGAATTATATTATTTAAATTTATCTTAAGTAATTGAATATCACTTGTAGGTTTTTTTACCTTTTTGAGGTTTTTCCAATTGATTATCTATGTAATGTGTTATTGATTTGTGTATATGCTTTGCTTATTAATACATCCTAGATAATTTATATGCATCATGTATTATTAAATTCAATTTAGTAGTTGAATGATTCAATGGATGAGATATAATCCATTTTGTTGATTATTACCTATCAATTTCATACACAAGTGTGAATTATATATGATAAGGCTAGACCCGAGGAAAACAAAAGGGGGTGAGGGTGAGGTCTAGGCCTGAATCACATCGTATAAATGGCCTTGGTTTTAAGGGAGGATAATGACTGGTAAATTTGTAAATTTATATTATTCCTCTAGGGAACTAAGTGAATTTATTATGATATGGGGAATAGGTGTATCATAAAAAAGTTCAATTCTAGACTTGGCATTAATATCTGATTGTATGTTGATTGTAGGATCACGTGCTCCAACCCTAAGGAAAATACTATCTCTGACAAGACCAAGTGACTCAGAAAGTGTCTTCCAAAGGATACAAGGAAAATTAAATCATATGATATTTATTTGGAAATGTTTTGTGAATGGACTTGAATCAATATTTTAGGATGCTTGTGCTTGGCTTGACCAGACTTTGGTAGTTTGATTATTTTTATTATTTTTAGGGATATATGATTGAAATTAAATCTAATTACTCATTGAAAATAAATAAATGAAATTAAATAATATAATATAAATTAACATAAAATTAAAAAATTACTATTTATGGTATTTTTAATTATGTTTTCAATGCATGTAAGACAAGGAAGAAAAATATACTTTAACAATGCAAGAGTTGATTTTACTTTTCCTAGATGCAAGCTAAATGCAACTATTTTTGTGTTTTTATTGAATTTTATATGGATGAATATAATATGAAAAATATTATTTTAATAAAAATAAAGTATCACAAATGAATATTTATATCTTAAATGTTAAATATTACTAAACAACAACTAGTTCTTTTGATTATGTAAGCTAAAACAAATTTTAGTATTTCTAAATGAATGCACACTAGTTTGGATTTTTTTTTTTTGAATAGAAGTGCATTATTAAATTATGGTTTTATGAGTTATTAAGATAAAAGGAACTTTTATAATTTACTTAAACAAATAAAAATATAATTAAGACAACAACTTGTGATTACTTAGGTTTGATCAAGGTTTTTTTATTTGCTAGTGTGTGAGTTTTTGTAAATAAGAACATGTTTTGAAACTAAAATTTAACAATGGTTTAGATAAAAATAATTAGTTTATTTTTACAATATTTACCTAGGGTTTGGAATCAAAAATAAATTCTCTAAAAGAATTTATTGAAAGGATGTAAGTAAATAAAACAACTAACTAATATTTTTATGCAAAGATTAGATAGAGAGGAATTATTTTTACTATCAATTTTTAATTTATAAAAATATATTTAAAATAATAAAATAAGGTAAAATAATACAATATAATGTATTAAACAAATAAAATAAACTAAAATTAGAAACCCCCAACGTAATCAAGATGTAGATTAGTTGAAAGTAAGAGAAGTATTTATTGTGTGGTCTTTAGTGTATTAACTCTTTTTCTAAAAAATGATTGAAGAAAATATATAACCAAGAGGATGATAAAATGACAATATAAAAATAAATAAAAATATAAAGACATGAATCTAAACAAATAATATCTGACTATGGTTGGTTAAGAATGTCATTTGCAAAGATTTGGTTACAAAATATTGACTCTCCTTAGTTTCAATTATGTAGTCGACATGAAAATGATTAGATAAAATATCTAAATAAATGGTAAACAAGTTTTGGTTTTATAAAATTTAATAAATTGAGGATCTAATTCAATTTTTAGATCCAAAATCAATCTAAAATTAGATCACTAGTAGAAGAGCAATAAAGTTTGAGGGAGTTAGAGTGATTGTAACTACAAGTAGAACTGAGAAAAGAAATTAAAATGGATAATAATAGGAGTGATATAGGTCAAAATGGAAATAAACACATGTAAACATCAATAAATATGAAAATAAACATGCAAAACACATCAAAACTTGAGTTTTGGAAGCTAAATTTGGAAGATAGATGGAAAGTGATAGAACTACCCATTTTTATAGGGGTAGCTACAAAACCACTTGTTCTCATTATGAAATAATATTATTCAATTATATAATCACCAAATAGTAATGTAGAAATGCCCTATTAGGAACAGTTCCTCTAAGGTAGTTTATAGAACCATCAAGGTGATTATGTAACTAATGTGGTGGTTCATAATAGATAATAGAAATTTTACCCTAGATAAGAGTGGTTTTATCTTTAAATAAATATTTTAAAAATAAGATAAAATAAATATCCAAAGGAAAAAAAATGATTTTTATGGGCCTAGGAGAGAAAATGAAGTTAAAATGGGAAGGGTGTTAGATGGAACCCATTTTAGCATAAATTATGAGATCATTTCATCATCCTTAGACATCAAATTGAGAATATCACAATACAAAATTTTGGGTGCATATATATTTCCACTTAGAGATTACATCTTGTCATGAATTTATGAGTGTTTATTCCTAATCAATGGTTTGTGAAATAAAAATAGGGGGTTAGAAATACTTACCTTACATACCTTAGTGGCATAATGAATCCAATCGAGACTCTATACAATATGTAGATAGATGATGAGAACCAAGTGAAATTTTAATGAAAGAGAAGAAAATACAATACATAATAAATTTATGGACAATATTACTCACCATTTATATGAATAATAACATAATACTTGAATCATCACATCAAGAGACTGAATCTGGTGCCATGTTTTTGTGTGCCTACAAAATCAAAAAGCATGCTATAAAAGATAAAAATGCCATTAAAATGTTAGTTTTGAAGCATGAGTCATAAAATATATAAAAAAAATTCATCAAAAGCATTAAAATATGTTTTGAATATGAAATTTTCATTTTTTTCAATTAAGAATAACTAGTTTGGGGCCTATTATATTAAAAAAACTTGTAAAAAATAAATTCATTTGTTCTAATGGATTTGATATATTTTTGAGCTTTGGATTAACTATGATGTATTTTATAAAATAAATAATTGAAAGGATTAATACAAGATAAGGATGGTGAATCTTATACTGGTAAGAAAAGTCAGGTAGGGACAAGTAGTTTTTTTTCTACACTTTTCCATTTTGCCCAAATTTTATAATTTCATTTAAAACACACAAAAATTTTGTAAAAATGGAAATTTTTAATGCTAAAATGTTTATGTGATGGGGGAATATTAATAATATGATAAAATTTGGGTATTTTTAGTGATTTTTTTCTAGATGTGGGAGGTTTTTGGGAGGACATAGTAGGTTGATTAAATCATTGCTCAAGGATGGAACTAGTGGTCTTTATAGATTAGAAATTACATAACCACTATGGTATATAGGTTGAAAAAGGCCTAAAAACCACTATAATATTATTTAATAATCACCAATGGTAGTTACATAACCACCTAAGGTGGTTATGTAACCACTACTTGCAAATAGGGGTGGTTCTACTCCTTGGAACTGATAGGGAAAATTGGTTTTCAAGCTAACTTGAGATATTTTATTTCTATATGGGAATTACATATATTGGAGTAGATCTGAAGATCATGACTATCTCCTTAGAGTGGTGTCACTTCTGATGGTAGATGAGTTGATAATTCTTTATCGAGATGATATTATATGAGTGCCATAGGTGGTGATCATCCATACCTCATGAATATTATTATGTGACCTACTCACCTACTAGGACCCTAACTAGAACACTTTAATGTTCATTTAAGCCCTATTAGAGTGGATTATCATGTTTATATATGTATATGGTATCACAAATTTACCAACATCATGTTAGTTGGTGGCCCTCTAGGTGAACATAAGTAAGGCTGAGGCAGTAGGTTATACTAGTCACTTAATATATGTGTATACATCTAAGGTGGGCACAAAGTGTAGAATGAGACTTTCTAGGATTTATGGTTCAATGATACACAATATATGGAAGGTAATCATTGGTATCCTTACCTCCTTAATGGTGGGGGACAAGCGTAATAATAGGTTTCTCCACATATGGTCCCTAATCATCTATAGGATCAAGGAGAGGGGATCTCATTTTTCTTAGAGATGCGAGATCTTTCCTCATACTTAAAGGGACATATACTATGTGTCTAGATTAAGATAACTCTTGATCATTGACCCCACACTCTTTATGATATATATATATATATATATATATATATATATATATATATATATGAGAGGATAATCCCATAACTAAAGGGAGTAATTTTTTGGGATGAAATGGACATCAAATCCACTATATGGATAGATGTGGTACTATTTCATGCTTTTCCTTTGGTCATTAGTATTTTTATAGTATAAAATTTGATATCCCTACCCTAATAATACATGAATTTATAGTGATATGGGGAGGCTTCTTGTATACACAATATTTTGAAACTTTATCAGTTACTGATGCTTTCTATCTTGTAGGAACTTGTTGAGTCTTAATCTCTTTGAGTGTATGCCTTAAGGGGTACACCAAGAAATGGGTGGGAATACCATTGGTTCTTCAAAGGATTGTTGTCCCTTAATTCCACTTTTCATCAATCCAATCATCTCCTAAAAACATTACCCTAAGCTTTGTTTCCTCTTTTTCACCATCCTCTAGTCATTTTCCACTTTCATTAGCCCTTCCCTAGCCAAAAAACATTTTTGAAAGTTTACATTACACTATCGATTCCACTAACCTTGTACTATAACTGATAAAACTTATTAGGGTCTAGGTTGGTCCTTGGCCAACCTAGACCGTGACCTAATTTATTTTTGTCAATAATGATACTAGGTCAACTGGGTCAACTATTTTAGTGTAAAATTTTGAAAAGGATTAGGGTTATATCCACCTCTATAAACACATTCACTTCACCATTATTAGAGAGACAACAATATTTAATTAATAATTTATGCTTCTTTACAATCTTCTATTTTTCCATTCTACTTGAGGAGTATTAGATTAGGGTTTCTACTTGGAGAAGAATATGGTATTGTGGAGAGGTCTTAGATGCTTTGGCCTTTATTATTTATCCTTACAAACCATAAAAACCTCTTGTAAATAACCTTTATCCAAGGAAGAGATTGAGTCTCAATGGGTTCATCTTCAAGGTAAGTATCTCTAACTTTTCTCCTCTGTTTATTAGATAAAATTAGCATAAGTAATGGATTTTAAATATATTACTCTTTCCATGAATTAGGGTTTTACCTATAAATAGCTTAAATAGGATTATGTTAATCATGTTTAATTTTATATTTACTAACCCCCATTTTCTACCATAAGCTTTGGTGACCACTAGATTAGACATTATTTTATTTGTTATTAGTTTAGTGAATATGAAAACATAAGACCTAGTTAGGGTTATTGCATGGTTTTTCTTATCTAAAAGATTTGAAACCCTCCCTAGTGATATTATTATGGTAAGATATCCCTTGTCTAGGTTTAATAGATTCATCTTGGTCATGACCTATAATATCTAATGTATCCACAATCATAAGTGTAATTATTATTTATCTTATTTGAACTAAGTTTATTTGTATAACTACTACATTTCCCATTGCATACATTCTAGTCAACCTAACATGAATCTAACACTTGTAGGTTTTCCTTCATGCTATAATTTCTATCATCCTATTATATTTTTATATATTTATAGTACTATATTAAACTAGTTGGTATAGTTCTAAATTTTTTTGCACAAGTTTAACACATAGTCATATAAAAATGACTTTGTTCTATCTACATAAGTATTCATTAGATATAGGTTATTAGATCAAATAAGTCAACACATTACTCTTATTCAGTTCTAGATAAGCATACAAAATAAAATAGGTTGAATTTGTCATCTTATTCTCTCTACCAACATATAGGTCAACAAACTAAGTTGAATAGGTCAACTTTATCATCTTATTCTTCTTTAGCACAAAGGATTTTGTAGAATTTGATTGAGCTAGTCAACTTAGTTTGCAAAATTTAAAAGTAGCAATTAAGGTAATTTAACATAAAATTTGCAATCCTAAACATCTTCAAGTTCACCAAGGTTCCTCTTTGTCCCTCGTATATTATTTTAGTAATTATTTCACTTCTATTTTGTACAATTTAGTAGTCTTTAAAACTATAACCCTATAGCCAACTAGGTAAACTTATTTATATATCTTATCTTCTATCTAAGAGAGATAGTCGACCCATTTAACTCTATTCTTAAAGACATTATTTGTACATAATAGTAGTGACCAAGTTGAATCTATTTTATATTGTTTGCATATAGTGTTTCCTGGACTGACTATGTACTATTTTTCATCAAAGAATTAACAATTATTTACCAGTAATTAAATCACACTTCCTTTTAAAAATTTTGCATGCTTAGAGTAACTCACATAGTCTAAATAGGTTGTTTTTAAAATTACCATTTAGTTACACTATTTTATTCTTTTTCACACACTACCAAATCACATAATATTTAAAATACATTTAAACACTTATCTTTCAAGGCCTACCTACTTGGATTTCATCACTAAGGGGGAAGATGACTTGGTTTTTTGGCCAAGTATAAATACATGGTTAATAATATATATTGGTGAAGCACCCAACACCCTTATCACTAGGATATTGTGAAGTGAGGGGGTTAGATCCAATACCAAGCTAGTTCCATTACTAACATAGATCTCTTTCATCCCAAATATCCTAAATCCATCCATAGATTGATTTCTAGTTCTTATTTTCAGCCAAATTTCCTATCACACTTAAAACAATACTTTCTAATAATCTAATAACACTTAGGATGAAAAATTATTTAGAATTTAATTTTTAGTTAATTACTTACTCTATACTAATTAAGTGTTATATTGTAAAAGATCCATTAGTTATTTTTAGTTTAAGGTTTTAAGTTGTGTGCCTCAATTGGATCACTCACATTGATCCAATTGTTTATGTGTTTGATTTAATTCTTGCTTTACGTATAATGTAAAATTTTATCCTATTTTAAAACAATATCATTTTGGTTGACATAGTATTTTATAAACTATATATTTTTTTTAGCTAATAATAAAAAAATGAATAGCATGATGTGTCTCTTATCTATCTATTTTGACCTCTATCCAGAAGTACATAATCAACCTAGTTAACTCTATACTCTTCTCAACCTCTATCCAAAAATACTCTATCAACCTAATTGACCTTATACCTAATTATTGACCTTGTTCTTTTATTTGGTTGACTTAGATCTATGCCTTTGATCTCTCATTATTCTTGCTTAAAATCCTATTCCTTTCATAAAACACAATTAAATCCCCTATTAGAATATTCTTGAATAACTTGAATCCATGGTATTATTTTCTCCCTTTATTTACCTTCCAAAATAACCCTCACTCTTGGATCACCTCTTCCCCTCCATCTATGAATTGTAACATGGTTCAAATCACACCTCAAGATGAAGTAGGTGGTTCTGATCCTTTTTGTACCTATTAAGACAATTCTCATCTTCAATCATTTTAACACAATGTGGGAGTGATTGACACAAGTCTACCCAACTATCCCACTAGTAATCCACCTCCCAATAACCCTCCCCTTAATACAAATTTAGGGAGTCCTCTTATAAACACCAACCCTCCAATTGATATGATTCAACTTATTTCACAAGTCATGAAATAAATGAATATAATGCAAATATATAACACTTCTAATATGATGTAATTACAACATCATTTGATCAATATGGATAATAAACCTTTGGTTATAATTCATAAAACTAATCAAATTTTTATTCCTTAATGTCATAGAAATGCCTCAAGAAATGTTATTCCCCAAACTATCATGAATTAAAAAAATATTCAAAACATCCATCATCATTTCCATTGACATTGGTAATATATCTCTAACTATCAAGTATGATGGGACTAAAGACCCTACATCTTTTCTTTAAACATTTGGTAATATTTATAAAGGGTGGATCCAAATTAATACTTTCACCACTACTAATCTTCTTGTTAAAACCTTCACTAGTGATGTCTTTGAATGGTACAAACAACTTCCCCAACATTCCATTTGGAAAATAGAGGATTTAGTTAATCCTCTAGTTAAAGAATTTCAACACAATGACCTTCCTAAAATTTGCCTTAGCCATTTCATTAATGATAAGTAATCTCCCATTGAATCAAACCATGATTTTATAAAATAATGGAAATATTTGGCCCATAAGTCTGACCATAACATGACTGATGATAATCTATTTAAACTCTTTATAACTACTTTAACCCCTTCGCTTCAATATAAGGTTAAAAAAATTTCCCCTAAAAAACTTAATGAAGCTCTTGACCAAGCCAAACATCAAGACTTATTAATGAATAAATTACAACCTAATACCAATTTCTTTAAGGGATATTTTCAAACTTATAAATATGCCATCACTGGAAATACTCCTCAAACCAAACTAGGAGTTGCTAAATCTGACAACCCCCCATCTTTTCACATACCCTAACTGTGTAACAAATGAAATAATTCTTAGCACCTTCTAAACCCTTTACTTATCCCAATAATCCTCCTAAATGGTATGTCCCTAATCAATTTTATTGGTTCCATGCTACCATTGGTCATTCTCATGAAACTTGTAGAGGGCTTACCAATTTTTTTCTCCTATATGCTTGGTGATTCTTTTAATCACAAATCCATGATTTAACTCCATCATCAAAAATATAACACCACTTTTTAAAAAAGACAAGCTTAAAATCTTCTTCTTCTAATAACCAAAAATATTTCCCCACATCTACCACTCAACAAACTACCAAGAATGTTTGTTCTATTGATATTGATTATAACCAATATTACAATAACTCTCAATATGTTAATATAGCTAAGGTTAACTATCATCACAAACTAGCCCATAAATATCTTGTCACTAAACCCAAGAAACCCTCTTTGGAATAACAACTTCTATAATGTACTACAACTACTCTTTAATATTCAGAAGATAATGAGGAACCATCTTCATCTCTAAACCCCCAACCACTTCCATTACTTCAACATCTACCTTACCTTCTAAACCTCACACTAGTTCTTCTTTTAAATACAATTGGAGATTTATAGAAGAACTTAACTCCATGCCTTGTAAGATTACCCTTATGGAGTTAGTTCACACTTCCCCCTATCATCACAAATTACTCATGAAATAATTACAATAAATTTAGGATCTATCTTCTATTAATGAAGAACCACCCTCTCTTGATCCTAAAACTATCAATATGCATACCATTTAATCCATTTGTCCTTCTTCAAAACCTTGCATTGAATTTCTTGAGGAAGACATGATTAATGATGAGATCCTTTTTTTCATTGATGATTCAGCCTTATTTATTAAAATAACCATTAATACTACCATTATTCATAAAAAAAAATTCAATGAAGGGTCTGGCATTAATGTGACATCTTTGTGTATCATCCAATAACTTGGCTATAATAAGGATTATCTCAAGCAAACCCTCCTAATCTATCATAGATTTGATAAAAATAATTAAAATCCACTTGGGTGTATTTGGTTTCCCCTTACAATTAGACCTAAGACTATTCGAACTAAGCTCATGGTCCTTTATTTTCCCCTATCTTACAACATACTCCTAGGTTGACATTAGACTCATAGAATGTGGGCTATTGCCTCTTTTGATAGCCAATAAATCAAGTTCCTACATAATGGTAAAATTTATAAACATGAGGCCAAGATCAACCCTTAGAGTATTCAATTTCCTAATCCAAAATATCAATATTGCATTCCCACCATTATAATAATAAATATTGATCCCTTACCTAAATTCATGAAAATTAATCCCAACTTACACATCACTCTTGTTAATTCAAATGATGATGAACCTAATGCATTTTAACATACTTACAACACTACTAAGCTACGTCCTTAAATATTAAAGTGGCTTCCTCCTTCTTCACTACCTCATGATTGCACTACCCCTCTTATTGATGAGATCACTAATTTCCCATCTATGAAATTATCAATATGCTTCTTACCTAGAAAATGCCTTCACATGAAATGATTATGGAGTGGCCAAATTATTCCAAGATCCTTTAATCACGTCTCCACATAAATTCAATGATCTAGGAATCTTCCCTTTTGAAACTCCTCCTGAATCTCAAGTATGTCCCATTTCTCCAACCTATGATGATAACTACATCATTTCCCAAACTCAATATTAATAATTTGATTTTTAAAATTATAAAAATAACTTATCCCAAATACATTTTTTCAACCATGATGTTAATACCATCTCCACTTATTTTTAATAAACTCCTGAAGGTCATATATTGCCCATTAATTCTTCACTTATTGATACTCCTTTGGTGGCAGAACAAATCCTACCTTTTAAACCTATCACATTTCCTATATCTTCTATACCATCTAAAAATCCAATAATTACATCCAATTATTCCCTTGTTAATGAAATTAATGAAAAAAAAATCTCATCCAATCAACCTACTCCCCTTACTTCTATGATTACATTAGATTTTAAGGCTATCGATGTCAATCAAATACATTTTGAATATGATCACCAAGGTAATAAAAATATTGATCTCAAAGTATATTTTAATTATTATGGTCCTCTTCCCAATTTTCCTAGTGATGAAGTCATTATTGAATTGCTTCATGATTGAGAACCTCAAAACCCTAAAAAACATCACAAACTCAAGAATTTAAAAAATAAATCCCCATGTTTTAATAAATTCATTGTTAGCATTGACCCTAAATCAAATATAATTTCCTCTTTACCTAATGCACCATATAATTTCAAAAATTGAAATGTTATTCTTATTAAGGAAACTATTCAAATCAAATATGGTACCCCATCATATCATCAACCAATTGTAGTCTCTCATGAAATAATACAAACTAAACATGATAAATTTAACATATTCTTTGATAAATATCATGAGACTTTTACTTCATCTTATGAGGACATGATAGTATTAACACTATAATCATGGTACATAATATTATCACTTACCCCAATGCCAAAATTGTGTGGTAAAAGCAACATAATTTTCCATTAAAAGTTTCAACTTTATTCCATAAAGAAATTATCAAGCTTCTTGATGCCAAGTTTATTAATCCCCTAGACTGTTATGAATGGGTATCGAACATAGTCCCTATTTATAATAAGGTCACTATGGTCATTTATATTTGTATTGATTTATGTAATATTAATCTTGTTTGACCCAAGGGTAATTTCCTTCTACCTTCAATATATGTCATCATCGATTCCACTACTGGTTATGAAATGTTGTCTATTATGGATGGTTTCTCAGGTTATAACCAAATTCACATTACACCCAAATACCAACATAAGATAACTTCAAACATAGAGTGGGGCACCTATTTCTATGTTAAAATTCCATTCATCCTCAAAAATGTTAGAGTTACCTATCAATGGGAAATGACTCACATCTTTCATGATCTTATTCATAAGATTATAGATACTTATGTGGATGGCCTCATTTCTAAATCCAAATTCCTCAAGACTCATCTCTAAAATCTTTCCATCATCTTTTACTACCTCATTAAATATAAAGTTAGAATAAATACCTACAAATGTGTTTTTAGTGTCACATCTATAAAAATGCTAGGATTTTTAGTCTCTCATCATGGCATCAATGTTGACCCTTCCAAGATCAATGTTATTTTCAACATTCCCATCCCTTGATAGATTCCCTACATTTGCACTTACCTCAGTAAACTTGGGGAAATTATATTATGGGATACTATATCTATTCTATAAATTATCTTCCTAATAAAGGTAATGCCTTAAAATGGACAAATCCCTATAAAAAATCATTTGATAATATGAAATAATCATTGCTTCACCCACATAATTTTTTTCCACCTTCAAAAAATTGACCATTATTCTTGTATATGTATTAAAAAACCATATTAGTTGGGGAAATGCTTTCCCAACAAGATAATATTGGAAGGGAATATGTTATCTACTATATCAGTCTAGGCTTCATCGATTATGAGAAATGTTATACAAAAGTCAAATTTATCCTTAATAATATCATCTACCATTTTGATATTCCTCATACTAGTATTTTAGACAATGGTGGTAACTTCAAAAATAAACATGTCAAATAACTCTATGTTAAATTTGAAATAACTGATAAATTATCCACACCCTACCATACACAATGTAATAGATAAGTCAATACCAAAAAAAAAATTATTAATAAAATTATCTAAAAGATAATTCAAAACACCTGCATAGATTATCATCTTCATCTCTATCCTACTCTTTGGTCTTATCACACTAGCATACACACTGCCATTAGGAAAACATTGTTCTCTCTTGTCTATGGTTTTGAATTAGTCCTCCCATTAGAATTTGAGATTACCTCACTCTAAATATATCTCTTTATGGTATCATACTTGATGAATAATTACATGAATCTCTCCTTCATGATCTCAATCTCCTTGATGAACACTATCTCTCTACTTTACAACATAATCACCATTACAAGACCCGTATTACGAAAAAACATAACAAATGAGTTAAAATTCACATGTTTAATGTTTGTGATCTTATCCTTAAATAAAAAGACACTCATGTAAAATAATGTAAACACTCCCAAAAATAGTGGGGCCCTTTTTTAGTCAAAAAAATTGTTGTTCCCAACACCTATTTCCTTGAAACCGATGAAGACCATATTTTTAGAAAAACCCACCACTACGTAATTCCTTAAGAAATATTTTTCCTAAATCCTTCCTTTATTTTCATAATTTATGTATATGATATCTGTCTAAATTTTTTTATAGGATACTTATATGGGTCTCACCTTCTACAGTAGTTCTCTCTTTTCACAAACCTTAATCCTTCTTTTTGGTCTTTTGGTTTTCCCTTCTTCTCATGAGTTGAATTGTAAAACCATGGATAATTACTAGTCTTCCTTATTATTTCCTTTTTTCTTCTTTGTTTTCATACTTTTAAAACACTTTTTGTCACCCCTTAGGGTTCTCTTTTATGAGTTACAATGTATGACCATGCATAGGACTTGACTTTCCTAAAAACATACCATATTTATCCCATTTACTTTTCACATGCTTTATCCACCCTCATGGGTTTCTCTTATATGATTTGTAGTGTAATATCATGGATAGGACCTAGCCTTCCTCATAAAATCACCATCATTTCATTCCTTATCTATAATTTATTTTTAAATGGTTCCAAATTTGTGATCGTTATTCTCAACTTTGGCTTTTTCTTCTTTTATAGATAAAATTTGCACAATAAACAATGTTAGCATGTTTTCCTATATTTCACTAATTTTTATGATAAGGAATCACACCTCTACTATAATTTTATCCCCTTTTATCCCTTTTCCACTTTTTTTTTCAATTTATAGTACTTTAAATTATCTCATATTTCATTCTTCTTGACTTCCTTTCCTTTCACTCCACATTGGCTAAACCAAGGTCATAGTGAAGACAAAATTTTAGTTTGCCTAAATTAATGAGATTATTAGACACCATACTCTCTAAGTTCTCTCTCTTAGTAACCAATTCCAAAGTATTCCAACTAAATTCATCTTTAGCACCCATGTTTGGTTCTCCAAATCTGTATGAAGGAGGAATAAAAAAACCATCAAAAAATTTAAAATTAAAAATCATTTTAAGTAAAAGGAAATGATATATTAAAGGCAACATACAAATTCAAAAAGTCAAAATCACACTAAAAGATGTGATCACAAGCACGCATCCTATCTTTAATTGAATCTCAAACTCCATAGTTGGACTCATGATAGAGCTGAGGTCTATTGGGGTGCAGTAGGTCAATAGATTGGAATAGGATAATTAAATAAACTTTTTGGTGCTACCTATTTTCTCATGCAAGTACACAATATTCACTGTAGACCGAAGTCTCTATAAGGGTTCTTGAAGAATGGGGTACATGTTGTGGGAAGGTAGGTTAATTTTACTTTTTATGTATGTAGCCTTCATGGGATGATCTATATACTTCATTTATTGACTTAAGAATTGTGTGTCTAAGAGAAGTTTTTCAGAGTTCTTAAGGTTGAAAGTCTTCTTTTTTGACAAACCTAATTTGAGTGTCTTGACATAGATAAAGAGTTACTCCACCTTGATTTATCATTCATTCTACCCTCCACCCATTTCGTTTCCCCCTTTGATAGGAAAGTGTGATTATAAATATGTTTTCCCTTATTCACTACTTCCCTCTTATTCACATATTAAAAACAAGTTAACACTAATTTGTTTTATTTTTATCTATATTTAAAACAAAATAATATGCTTGAACAACTATGAATGCTTTTCTTTACACCATTGTTCTACGTTTCTAAATGTTCTTTGCTTTCTTTTACCATTTGTTATTTCCCCCCCCCCCCCCCCCCCCCCAACTTTTTGTGGACACCTGAGTCTATTTATACTTTCATGTTCTTTTCCATTGTTGAGTGAGGTTGGCTTGTTAATTCTCACTCTCCAAATTTTTCCCCTTTTATGTATTTTTTCCATTGATGATTAAGGATAATTACTACTCATTCGTCAATGTTGTTTTACCATTTTTTATTGCCCATATTTATTTAAGGACTACTAATATTTTTACATCAATGTTTAATTATCATCCTTTATGATATGTATCCCTAATTTGACTTGGGGAGTTTGCCTTTCTTACTTAAGGTTTACTTTTTTGATTTTTTTGGCCTTTACCAGCATTGGCTTTTTAGTTACCCAATTTTATCTAAATTTTGACTTGGTCATTTGGTATAACATAGAACTTATCACCTCAGCTTGCCAAATTTCCAAGTATGTTTCATCCACATATCATCAGTTATCTTTGATCTTTATTTTTGTATCCTTGGGTTTCTTGAAAGCAGTCTCTGCACCCTCCATAATAAAAACTAAAAAACTAAAATTGGCTTTTTTGTGATCTTTATTTTTGTATCCTTGGGTTTCTTGAAAGCAGTCTCTACACCCTCCACAATAAAAACTAAAAACATAGTAGACAACCATCCAATGATAAAGTTAAGTCAAGGTATGCATTACTTTTATTTTTAGTTATTTCCCTTACAATAATTTACTTTCAGTTATTTTTTCTTTAAAATATTGCACCTTTTTTTAGCCTTATCATTATGTGTTGTTATGTTCTTTCTCGAAGCACCATCCGCTATTGCGCCTAGGTGACACATGATAAGATTCAAGTGGGGTATATGTATACACATAATATTTTCAAACTTTATCAATTAATGATGTTTTTAATCTTACAATAACCCATCAAGTCTCAATCTCTCTAAGTGTTTGACTTAAGGTGTATATCGAGAAATGGGTGGGCAAACCATTGGTGCTTTTCTAGATTGTTTTCCCTTATTGTCACTTTTTATCAATCCAAATATCTCATAAAAAAATTCCCCTGAGATTTTCCTCTTCTTTTTCACCCTCCTCTAGTCATTTTACACCTTCATTAGACCTTATATAGACTAAAACCATTTTTGATGATTTATGTTACACTATCAACCCCATAAACCTTGTATTCTAATTGATAAAAATTATTAGGGTCTAGGTTGGACCCTATTTGACCTAGATCATGACCTAATTTGATTTTTTCAATAATGATACTAGGTTGAATAGATCAACCTTGTAAGCCTAACCTTTCAAAAAGGACTAGGGTTAGATCTGCCTTTATAAACACATTCATTTTTCCATTCTTAGAGAGATAACAAGAGTTAATTATTCATTTTCACTTCTTTATAATTTGTTCTTTGACCATTATACTTGAGGAATATTAGATTAAGGTTTATAATTAGAGAATAAACTTGTCTTGTGGATAAGTTTTGGATGCTTTGGCCTTTCTTAGTGATCTTTACAAACCACAATAACATATTACAAAGTACATTTGGCCAAGGGAGAGATTGAATATTGATGGGTTCATATTCAAGGTAAGTATATCTAACTTTGGTCCTCTCTTTCGTAGATAGAACTATAATAAGTAATGGATTTTGAATATATTTTTATCTCCATGCATTAGGGTTTTACCTATACATAGCTTAATTAGGATTATCTTATGCATGTTTACTTTTATATTTAATAACCCCCATTTTGTGCCATCAGCTTTAGTGAGCTCTAGATTATACTTTGATTTACTTGTTATTAGCTTAGTGAATATGAAAACATAGGACCTATTTAGGGTTATTGCATAGTTTTGCTTGACTAGGGGCTTTGTAATCCTCCCTAGTGATATTATTATGGTAAGAGATACTTTAGCTAGGTCTAAAAAATTCATCTTGGTCATGACCCCAAATATCTAATGTATCCATAATTAGAAGTGTAAGTAGGATTTATCTTCTCTAAGCTATGATTGATTTATAGATCTGATGCATTTTCCATTGCACACTTCCTATCTCAAATTTACCACTAGGGCCACTAAAGTATGATACAAGATACTATAGGTTGAGGTACACCTAGTAGATATGGTACCTCAATATTTTGACATGCCCTACATGAGAAAACTTATCATACTATAAATTGTATAAAGGGATATGTAAGATGCAGGGGTAGGTATAATTAGGGTAGCTGGCATGGAATCTATTTTTCTGATGGGTTCTTATTACTTGAGTGATTTAGGTAGGGTTTGCATAGGTGGGCATTCCATAATAGGGTATAAATAGGCACATACACCACCACCACAAAAATAGGACCCTAGTTAGTAGGATTTAATGTAATAGTAAAAATAGGTAGTAGTAACAATAGATAGGAGGCATGACCTCATAAGGAGATAAAAATGAGAGAAGATACAAGAGCCCTCAGGCTAGAGAGATAGTTTCTAAGGGTGGTACTTTTAGGAGACACCATAAGATCCATATTACTCATCACACTTAAACATTATGACATTTTGAGAGGATGATGTGTGGATCATAAGTTATCATATATATATATATATATATATATATATATATATATATATCAATATATGGCGTACACCTTTCCTTTTTATTTTTTAAATTTTGAGACACATTGGCCCTCTACAAAGTGATTGTATTAGATACTTATATTATATAAAATTGAAATTATTATTACATATATATAAATATATTTTGGTTTATGTTATAATAAATTTCCATTATGTTTTATGAGTTTTAATTTCGATGTTTGCTTCTTAGTTGATACACTTTAAATGACTAGGCATGTGATAATATACCATGTATTTATCTATTTTTCAAAAAATGCTATGTATGGTGCTTATGTATGTAAAAATAAAATAAATGTAAATGATTAAATATGATGGATATATATGAAAGTAAACATGAAATAAAATTTATGTTTTAGGTGATGATACATTTATTTTGTGATACATGACACATGACTACCAATTTGTAGCAGGGGAATGAAAAGGGAGATAGGATAGTTGTGAGATGATAAAATATGAAAACCATGGATCAAAATATCTCAAGAAAGATGATGAAATAATAATTATGATAAAAATGGGAAATTTAATTATTTATATACTTAAACAATACTAAATTTATTGGCTTAATCTAGAGATAACTACTCCTAATAGAATCAACAGGTGGGATAAAGCTACCTTTTTCAGCATAGGCATAGAGACATAATTTTTGAAGAAATTTTTATTTGGGAACTTTATAATTTAATATTAATTTTAATTTATATATTATTTTTATTTATGACCCATGCACTTAGTATCATATGACTAAGAAGACACATGGGCTCATGACCAAAGGCTATATGTAGATGAGTAAGGTCACCTCTCCCCAATGATAACCCCATACAATTAGTAAGATAGGAGGGCTAATCACCAAAGATTTAGAAGGGATAGAGATTTTGTATTTTGTTTTGATGTTACATAATATTTTGATAAGAGTGTATTTTTTTATACTAGGCCTTTACCCCCAAATCTTGGCCCCATGCAACTGGTAAGATGTAAGGGCTCACCAATAAAGACCAAGATAGGTGAGTAAAGTTACCTATATTTTAGCATGATAATTTTTTGATATAGAAAGCACTATAAGATGGGACTATATCAAGGATAAGATTCTATAATAGGCTATAAGTTAGCAGTTTATACATTTTGAAAGAAGATATAGGGAAAATAGGTGTACTCTACTTGAAATAACTAAGGAAAGAACCAATGTAATGTTTATTTTGAAAATATTTTATAAGGGTAATAGGGTATAGTGAAGATGGAATGATATGACATATTTAATTTCAAAATTTTAATTCAATTTTAAATAAAAATCAAATAATCAATGAACACAACCTTTGATATACAAATGAACACCCAAACTATGAAAATGCAAGGCACTAAGAAAAATGTGATGTGTAAGAATTAAATATAGAAATTATTAAGGTGAAAAGAGTTCAAAAAATCACCAAAATTATTTACCTTGAAAATGCATAATATATAGGCTCCATTATTTAAATATTAAGTCATTAGAATAGGGCATAACTAGTTAGGTCTAAAATTCTAACCTTCTCCTTTATTCTTGTCAATGCGAATGTCAAACTTAAGGGCCAAGTATATTATATGTATATATATTTCATGGATATTTTTATTTTATTATATACCCATGATATATACATATTATATGTGGTTTTATGTAGCAATAGTCATCATTTTTTATAAAGTCTTAAGTTTAGCTTATCATGCATTCTTATACTCCTCATGGTTGAGTAGGCCTTGGATAGAAATGTGAGGGATATATACATATCAACATAAATATGTAAAATAACATTAGATCCAAACATAATGGAATACAAGGTTTCCTCCATGGGTGTTTTAATATTGGTTTTGTAATCCAAAAGAGATAGATAATGCATAAAATGACAATCTCATTTAAAATCATTGACTATTTTGACCAAGATAAAAATCAAGGTTTTATAGATGGTTTTAACCTAACCATTATCCTTGGATAATATAAGTAGGATATGTGATGTTATATGGTGAATTTATTTCATACTTCATTTAATTCAAGGTTTTTAAAGTAGTATGCATCATCTGTTATGATGATTTGTGGAACCCCAAGTCAGAAAATGATCTATTTAAAAATATGATTTTCAATGAATAAACTAGTATAAATTGTTTGAGGCATTGCTTATACCCACTTATTTAAATATTAAATGGCTATTATAATGAATTGGTGATCATCTAAAAAAGTGTGGAAATCATACCTATCATATCTAGACTCCAAGTGGAAAAGGCACAAGGCACAACTTGGGATATAGAGCCTAAGAATGAATGTGGATATCATGAGAAAGTGTTGGCACTTCTTGCATTTACTAAAAATTTGACATCATATTTAAGAGTGGGCCAAAAATATCCATCTCTATTTATTTTTCAAATAATAAAGTTACCATCAAAGTGGCCACTGTAAACATTGATATGACAATGGAAAAAGATCCTTTCTAACTCCTCTTGGTCTAATATGTAATACTTGGTTTGATAACGTGAAAACATCACCTTTTTTAGAGTTTTCCCCTCGAAGATAGGTGTGGTAAATTAATTAATGAATGATATTAGCATACCAATGAGAATAAAGGTTAGGATTTTTTTTATTTAATAAAGTAATTCATCAAGAAATTTGGTGTCAAAGAGATCACTAACCTCCAAGGGATTCTGGTAACCAATTGGCAATGATTTTCCCCTTGATGAAATTTTAGTTGATGTATGTAAGCTCAAACTCTCTTAAAATCATGATAAAATTTCAAACCTTTATTAAGAGGGCTAGTTGGGTAAAGAACATTGATATGGCTTGATACCTCAATATGATGCACATTTCTTAATTAATAATATAGTGCCACAATAGTTTAGTTGTGAACATAATTTCCAAAAATTCCTTCTCTACTTGTGTAAAGTGTGTTTCATCATCCATGAAAATGTGGATAATGAAATAAATGACATGTTATTTTTTAGTATCATCCTTTTTGGCCAACATGAAATTGAGAGACATATTTATTTCCTTAATGCAATTTATCAAGGGATTATCTAGCTTAGGTACCATGAGAATTAGGGTGACATAAGGAATAATTTTTTGACTTAAAATGACTCTTATAAATCATTTGTCCAAGTTAATCAACTTGTATTTTTAAGCAAATTATTTATGGGATGAAAAATGTAGGTGAGGTTTAGTATGAACATTAGAATTGCATGTCTAAAATTATGTGAATTTTGGTAGGATCTATATCAACTCCATGCTGGGAGATAATTTAGTTGAGGATATTTCCACTTGTAACTCTATTTACACATTTTTCATAGTTAAGAGTAATACCATTTTTAATCAAGCTAATCAAGATGGTTCATATCACCTCTACTTTTTAAATTCATTGCATCATTTTCCCTAAAATATCATCTACATAAACCTCCAATATATTGTAAGATCACAAAATATATGGGTTATGGACCTATAATATTTTATCCCTAAATTTTTAATATTTAAGGGCATCATGACATAATAAATCGTCCCCCATGGCATAGTAAATGAGGTCTTACTCTAGTCTTCATAAAAAATATAGATATGATTGTACCTTGAGAAGCCATCCATAATTGATACAACTCATATCTCATCATAGCATAAATAATGACATCAATGGAAGGGAGAGGGAAGTCATCTTTAGAACATGCTTTATTGATATCTCAAAAATCTATGCACAACTTGATCTTGTCACGTTTCTTGAGAATGGGGAAAACATTGTAAATCCACTTAGAATAATCCACTAACTTGATAAATAGAGTTTCAAAAGTTTTATAAATTTCTATTTTAACATCAAAACAAATTTAGGTTTGATCTATTTAAGATTTTGTTTAAATAGCTTGGCATCAAGTAGGCTAATAAGATTATTAACCATAACCTTAGGCTTGAATCCCACCCTATCATTATAAAAGAAGGTAAAAGCCTTTGAAATATCAGAGATCAATCATTTTTGACCTTCCACTTCAAGTTTTTAAAGTGAAGGATAAATATTGAGAATTATAGGATTCTCCTTGGTTCTAATGTTGATATCAATGGTTTCCTCAATGAGAAAGATATTTTTCTCCTCAAACATGTCAGGTCCTTGGATAAGATCAAGATATTCACACTTTATATTGAAAATATTATGCTCATCATCATAATATAATTAATCCTCAACCTGGAAATAAGAATCATGATATTAACTTCAAAGAGCCAATGTGGGATAACATATGAGGGAGAAACCCCATTTCTAGTGGAAAGATGGCAGATCATCATAGGATCACAAAAAACTAAGAATAGCCTCATTATTATACTAAGTAAAGAAACAATGGACTATCATCCCTTCCAATATGTGAAACAATTTGGTCACTATATGTTTTATATACAAGAAGTTTTTATCCTAATTGAGACTATGAAATCAGACTTTGATGTGATAAGATGAGGCTCAAAGCACAAGGATGAATCAATCATAGATTTAACAAGTTGATTTATTTATTTAGGGACTACCTTTATATAAATGAATCAAAGTTTCTAAAAATTTCAAATATATAAATCTTATATAGTTGAAGATGTTTAACTTTGGATTGATAGACTTAAAAAACTTACTTGGCAACCAACTATGAATCACCTTATATCCTTAATTTCTAAATGCCTAAATGTTTTTCAATGAGCATGTTAATAAAGAGGGATTCATACTCATCCATATTATTCATACAATTAAATTCTAGTTTGAAACCAAAAGGCATGACTTGTACCTTAAGATAAATTAGAATAACTCATGCCCCTGCACCTAAGAGACAATTTGATCCATTATAATAGAGGACCCACAAATCATATGTAGATTAAAGACTTTCATCTAGTAAGACTTATTTATCCTTTTATATCTCAATCATATGAATATCAAGAATATTAGTTAACCCTACTTGGTGTTCCCAATACTGATACTTAGAAAAGTGATGAGTCTTTACCCCTTACGAGATGAATAGAATAACTTATGAACACTCAAAATGCCTAATCTTATGGTTTGTAAGAAGGTAGGTAAACACTTATAGGAACTAAAAATGCTCAATCTTATGGTCTCTATGAAGGAAGATAAGCACTTTTGGGAACTCAAAATGATTAATTTTATTAGGCTTTCCTTTTAGTGTGGGATGTGTTCCATCATAGTTATGATCTCATTTTGGTGTTGGAAGTATGCTAGCATAGTTTATAACTTATAGTATTGTTAATAAGACATGGTTAATCCTATTTTCACCTTTGTTATATTTGGGAAAGATTATAGTATCTCAGTGAGTGGATCTCCAAGGGTCTCCCTCTTCACAAGGGGAAGAAAAGGCCTCTCTTTAGTATTTCATGTATAATCACTAGATCCAACATTGATCTCTAAGGTAATTACTATTAAGGTACAAATATTTCCTTCTAACATTGGTGTAGCTGAGGGAAGAGGATTTTTTGACTATATAGTGAAGCACTCAAAATGTGGTGTGAATTGTGAATAGGTGTGAGCCATAATATAATGGTTTACATTTCAAGAGGAATCAAACCTAATAGATCATGAAATCTAGAACACTAATATGTTCTTTTCATAGTGTTATCAATGAACATTCTCTAAATAGGTTGAAAATAAAGAAGATTACTATGTAAACTATAAGTTGTCCCTATGTGAGCAAGTGTTTCAATATTGTTATGGTAGTCATGGGAAAAATTATTAGCTAGGGGAACTTCATCATTCTCTAACATATTTATCATAAAAATATTAGGTAGACTAACTAACCCCTCTTGGGGTTCCTGGTTATAAGATTCAAATAATTTATAGGAACCCAAACCTCATGGGTTGAATAGGAGGAAAAGGGGCTTGTATTTTTATAATATATTGATGATCTCAGCTATAAACATGGTGGAGAATACTAAAATGGTGATCATCTCTAAAATATTGACATTTTAAAATGTCACTACTTCATTTTACTTTGGTTTATCTTTCAATAAGGCTTGAGTTATTTATATCCCTTTCTTTAAGATAACCACTTTGATATTCATAAGATCTATACCATCTATCAACTACAAGGTATTTGTGAACCCATTGGTAGGTAGATGATAATCAATGTGCAAGCTTAGTTTTTATGCATATTTTTTTGAAGCATATCAAAATGCTTGGGATCCTTTTGGGTTACAAAAACCTTACCTAAATGTAGGAACCTATTTTTTTAGAATAAGGTTGGAGGGATGGCCTTCATCATGTGAATCTATGGTCTTCCCAAGATCATGTTATAATTTATGTCTTTTTTAATCTTGTAAAATTATGTTAACACAAACTAGGGCCCATATTTGCTAGCGAGTTATTAGTGATGTCATAGAAGTGACCAAGTGAGTGGATGAAATTCCTTGATAGTCTTAAGTGATAATGACAAAGTGTTAAATGTGTTTATCCTAGTATGCTTGAAGTAGGCTTAGTTGATCTTTAGACTTTGAATATTTAGAGATTATTAGGGATAATTTTGAAGTATTTATCATGTGCATGTGGTCCCATAAATTTTTTTATATGATTTGATAGATTGTGTTCATGAGTGTAAGTCACCTTGTTTTTCATTTTTTTCATCTAGGCATAAATGGGTCTATAGCAAAAAAAATTGAGGAGGTATTTTGATGTCATCATATATCACATGTGTGAGGGTTACAAGAATTTCTCAATATATGGATGGATTCTACTATGTGAGGAGATCACATGGTTAAAGTTTTAGATCATGTGATGAATTGTAGCCAAATATATGTGTGTGAAAAGTTGGGCTCCCAAGTAGTTTGATAGTGTTTTCCCATACTTGGATAAATTTTCTTGTGGCAATAAATATGAGTAGGCATTTTGATGTAGTCATATTTTACATGTGTGTTAGTTTTAAGATAGGTTGGTTAGATGGGTTTATTAATTTTTTTTTCCTAGTTGATATGTGCTAAATTTTAGGTCATGCAATAAACCACATAAAAAGATATGATGTACAAAGTAGCCTTCTAGGTAGTTCTAGGTATAGTTGGCTTTATAATAGAAAAATTGATTGAGAAAATTAACAACATTATATCTCACACATGTGAAGGTTTTATGAGATGATTAATACATGGTTGGATTGCTATTTGAAAGGATAACATATGGTCCAAATTTTAAAACATGTATTTGAGCCAAGAAAAAGATATGAAGGTGAAAATTCAACCTTATAGATAGGTTGCAAAGGTTATGCTGAGGACAACATACCCCATTTATAAAAAATGGGGATCCGTGTGTCAAATTATGAAAATTTGTTCATTAAGTATTTAAATCCACTTGGTTAGAGTATCATTATCATTATTGCACATTATTTTTATTTGAAGATCATCTACACCGTGGTTTGGCTGACTTAGTTGTTCATGATTTTACTTTAATCCTATCTAAAGTGCTAATGTTGGATATGTGTGTTTCAGGTTAGAAGTGTAATGGAGCCCATTTGGGGTAAACATGCTTATGGTTTTTGTGCTTTGATGTTACATTGATCATTTATTAACCTTGAACTATAATTTATTAATTAAATTTATGTTTTGAAACCCTAGATTAATGTTTTGCCTAGACCCTTTAATCCAAATTTTAATTTGGTGGGAGCCTTTTATTTAAGTTTAAGAGGGAAAAAATTAGTAATACCATGGTCTTAGTTAAATTTTTATCCTAATTATTGATCATGTTTTTCAACAAAACCAAACCTTAAGCTAAAAATTCTATGCTTGGTCTATTTTATATCACACGGTCCCTTTTATCTTAGCATGGTCCAACTAAAAATTTAGGGTCACTTTTATTACCTAGACTAATGCCTTATCCCAAAGTTCCATCATATTTATTTATATAATAAAACCCTAGTTTAAGACCTTATACTAATTCATTCTCCATGAGGTCCCATTTGTTTTATGTTTATCACTTTGGTCCAAATCATCATGCCTAGGTCCTTTTATTATTCTTGGGGTCCTTTTTATATGTTGCAGACTTAAGTTAAAAACCTTAGCCTAAAATATTTTATTTATTAATATGAAAAAAACCATGTTCCAAAGTCTTTATTCTAAGTCCATTTTAAATTCAAGGGCTCCCATATAATTTGTTTATAACTTAGACTAATCATTTTTATCATAAGTCCTTTATACATTCTCTCAAGCCTAACTTAATGTTTTATAAAATGCAGGGACTAATCATGTTCAAACACTTGGATCCTAATATATAGCATGCATTTAAGTGTGGTAACTAGATCAAATGGAGGGTGATCAATGATGAAAAGTAGTGGACCCTAGTTAAACATCAAACACCTTTTCCAAATAAATAACATGTGTTCAAGTAGAGGACCCAAATCAAATAGAGAGTATCAAGTCAAATATTTTAAAACAAAGCTCTTAGTTAATGTAGAACTAATAGGTGTAGAAGGCCCACAAGACTACCAAGTGGCACAACCTTAAGGTCTAGTACACAATGAAGCACCAAGTAGTCATGTGGTACATGAAAAATGCAGAGCAAACCAAAAGATGACAAGTGGTAGGCTTGTTAGACAGTCCACATAACTATGTTAAAATTGATTGTCATATGACCATAAAAGATGTTATGATGGATGCCAAATAATGGTCATGAGGATGTCAATCTTAATATAGTAAAAATCCTAGATTATGTGTTTAAAATTGATAGTCATACGACTGTCAAATACATTCTCTTGGACCTCAAATGATGGCTATGTGAATGTTAATTTTAAAATAGTTGCTTGGATTCAAATTTTAAAGGAAATGGTAATTTTTGGATAGTGATGAATAGAATTACCTAAGATGCTAGGGAATTGTAATGATAAATGTATATATGAGTGCAATGGGCCAAACCAAAGATCCTATGGACTTGGTATTATAAAAGGTTAGGATCTAAGCTTGTAGTGTTTAAAGTAACTATGCCATTGGAGAAATATTTATCTTTGAGCAGCTAGAAGATGGGACCATGCTTATATGGGGTAACATCTAAGAACAATGAAGACCATACAATAATTATAGAGCACATCATCAGCCAGTAGGTCCTAAGTTAGGTAAAATAGGAATATTCCTATTGCAACCAAAACTGTATGATATTTTTAAATAAGATATTATTTTATATAAACACGTGTAATTTGTAAGAGCATAGATTGTCTATAGGTCAGTTCACTAGAAAAGATCATTTGTTTTGGAACACTTAAAAGGGACACCTATCCTATGCATGTGTACAAATGTAATTAGATTAGGATTGATCGACAGGCTTCTTTACATCCTATAAAAGGAGAATTGTCAATTTTCAAAAATGGGGAAGGAGTTCTTAGAACCAAATTACTTTGTAAACTTTAAGAAGTTAGTACAAGTAAGGAATTATGAAAAGACTGTTTAGTATTTACTTGTGGGAAGTGCTATATAGTTTATCTCTTAGTTTTCTAGTTTCACTTTTAGATTCAAATGGTTCTTATAAATTCTTAGTGTGTACATTTGATTGAGAGTTGTTAACTTATGCTAGTGCTAGGTTAATTGAAGGTTCCTTAGTTTTCTTCATTTTATTTACTCTATATTTTTAGATGTGCATCAACTATTTACTTATAAGAGTAAATATTTAAAGTAATATTTGTTCTAATTTACATTATTTCTCATAGTCCTTATAAGTCTACTTGATGCATGATGTGATTTGGGATTAAGTTATTTCATGTTGCACATTGGTTAAATACATATCTATATGAAATCTAAACTTTGTCATAATGTCTGAAACAAGCTTAGCAACACCTTTCTTTCTACCCTACCCTTCCATTTTATTATTTTTTAATAAAATCACCTTAATTTAATGGTCATTGTAAATATTCATTTTAAATTAGTTCTTAGATTAGTTTTAGATCACAATTCAATATTCTTAGCATAATATCCTACATATTTTACATAGATATGTTATTTGGACATGGTGGCTCCCTACCACCACTTAATATAAATATTATGAAATAATCACTTATTATGCCTCTATTCCATCAATAGATAACATGTTTATTGGAGCCTATAACTCATGTGCTAAATTCCTAAAATTCTAAAATGAGAAGTGTTTCTCAAACACTTTGGGCACTTGTGATACACATTTAGGAATCAACAAAAGGAGCTTCAATGGCACTAGAAGGAAGACCTTGGTTATATATTTATGAATTGGTAGAATATTTGCTAATTTTCGTGAATTATGTCCAAAGATTGATGCAATCTTTGTACATTTGTGTTTTTTGAGTATAATTGTGTAAAGATCATGAATCTTTATGGTTTTAGACTAGTCTTTGGGCTTCCTTTAAACAAAGATTGCCATTCCTAAAAGATACCTAAGTATTTATGGTAAAGATAGCTTAAGTCCAAGGCATTTGAGGTTATTAATAACTATTTTATTCAAAAATTGATTGATTCTTTACAAATTGTAGTTCATCTAAGCTTGAAACATGTAAAGATCATTCATATTGTCATATTTGGGCATATATTTGAGCTAATTTATTGAAAGATCAATGTCCTTTGTTTTTATTTATACATTTTTTTATAAAATTTGGTTAATATGCTAGTCTAATCATTATTTTTAATAAATATGAGGCTTACACATCATATTTTGGATAAGATTTAGAGTTGGAACAACCACAAGTAAGCTACTCCTCAAAATATGGCATGATTAGGTGGATCTTCTATCAACGTCCCTAGTTAGGTACATGACTTACCAAGAAATTGAGAAAGGTATTTACCTTAGTTCTATCCTAATGGCATTGTCAGTATTAAAGAACATGTTATATATTTCAAGCTAATTTAAGACTCTTAAATGTTATCCATGAAGATGTAACATGTAGATTGTTCTCTTTTACTTTTAAAGATGTTGCATATGAGTGATTCCTTAACCTTCCAGAGGAATATATTACTAGTTGGGATGATTTTAAAAAGATATTTATTGATCAATTTGGTAAAATAATTAGTCCATGAATTCTATATCAACAATTCACCACTATCAGAAGAGACTCAAATGATCCCATTAAAGATTTTAATGCTAGCTTCCATAAAAAATTTAGCAAAATTGTAGCCCATTATAGACTCAAAGAGGATTTAGCCTTAGATATCTACAAGAATTCTTTGGATCCCATGACCTCTATGCTCCTCAAAAGGTCTATTAGAGTCAAAAACACCTTGGCATTGGCTTATGCTAGAGTAGTATTAAGAAATGCTCAAATACAGCCTCAAAGTTAGCTTGAATATGCTATCCCAAATGTAAATCTCAATTTACAAACATTGAATGTTATTCCTACTGATAATAATATTGTGTCCACCTTAAATTAGACACCACCATTGAACCAATTACCCTTAATCCCTACATATCCTAGCCAAAATTTGAGGTTCTTGAATAATGATACAAATGGATTTCATCCACAAGAATAGAAAGTTTTGGTGCCCATTAGTAATGGAAATTATGTTCATAACTTAGAATCACCAAAGAATGAAGATGAATCCATAATTAATATGGTTTAAAAGATGAGCACTAATTTTATTTAGTTGTAAAACTAAGTGGGTAATTCTGGGGAAGGCTCCAATAGAAGCTATGTTTCTTAAAGGTTCCATAGGTTTCATGATAAAAACTATAATGAGTCATATGAGGACATACATGAAATGAATATTTAGGATATAGGGCTAGCTGATCATTATAATGTCTTAGAAGAATGTCAAAGTGAAATGGATACATCTGAACCTATGCCTAATAAAGAATTTGCTATAAGGACATTTCAATTTATAGGAACTTATAAATCCTTCATGTAGAATTTTAATTTACCATTTGAAGGAGAAATTAAATAAAAGGATGACCTAAAAGATGAAATGGACATTCAAGATGATCAGCCACATGAACAAGATCAGATGCAAACTGACTTCTCTCCAGAAGATAGTTGTGAAGGTAATTTGTAGGAGGTCATTTCTAAAATAAAATCTATCCCTGAGGAAGAAGACCAGTGGTAATATTTATGCCAATATTTTTTGAAGGAGTTTGAGGTTTTCCAAGACAATAATATCATTTTGGAAATCCCAAAGTGGGATGAGTTGGGACTTGATTGGGTAGCTAAGATGCCATTATACATGAAGGATGAAGACGGAGAAAGTAAAACAAATCAAGAATTTTCAAATGACACCTTTAAAAGGGTAGAAGTATGTGATCAACTTGATTCAAATGGTAAGGTTGTAGATGAATATCATGCTCTTTCAGCCAATCAAATTGAATTAACCTTTTAGGATGACTTGGAAAGTTTTGGCATATAGATGTATAATCCATCTCCACCTCAAGCTAAGCTTAATGAAGACATTAGGATGAGAATGATATTTGAGTTAACATCATTAAATGAGGATGATATAAGTCACTATCTATTAATGAAGGGGAATTAACACTCTTAATTTAAGAAAGAAGGATTTGGGAAGAAAATGATTGGGTCCTAGATTCACACCTTTGACCTATACATTTGAGAATGCTAATAGGAGGCCATGTTACATCACCTAGAATACACAAGCATAAAAGGGATCCTATCTACAAGAAGAGGCCACTGAATGGAAGTAATCATGTTTCAAGTTTCTATAATAGAATAAATAATTTTCCATTTGATCTAGGAGGCAATCACTTTATGAATTTAGTGTAGGGATTAGTTTATTTTCTTTCCTATTCTTTATCTCTTTCCTATTTCTTTCCTTCCTGTCCCTTATTTGTATATAGTGATTTTTTATATTTATTTGTTTCCTCTTACTTGTTCCTTGATTTTAAATAAGTCCTTTTGGATAATTTTTATTTCATGTTTTATCTAGACTAATCAAGAGCTTCACAGTTCAAAAATGTAGGTATGACTTCTTAACATTGGTTGATCATGGATTATTGAAATATGAGTTTGATGTTATAGTTTAGAGAAACTAGCAAAGACTGATGGATAAGTTAATAGTTAATTGATATTTTAGGCCTTATTCTTGTCTAATCTTGGTTTATAATAAGGATTACACATATAGTATGAGATCTTAAATTATTGAAGCATAGTCATGTTTGCACTTAAGAAGCATTAATTGCATAAGACAAAGTTTACAGCCAAGGATGATAGTATTAAAATCAAATAATTGACCAAATTCATAAATATAGTTAACCTAGATCCCAACCTTTGATGAAAATCCAAAATGATATAAAAATACAAAAATAAGAGCTTATTGCAAAATTCAAAAAGCTTTCTAAGTAGAGGTGATTTAGGTAATCTTCATCAGGGGCTTTGGATGCCTGGATGTTAGTGGAGCAAGGCCTTGAGTGGAACCAAAGGCATATCTATCAAGGCTATGGATGCCTAGATGGTAGTAGAGAAATGCCCAAGATTTCCCTAATCTAAAGCATGGTTCCTGATGGATATTCAAATATGCTAAAAGTTAATGTTAATGATTAAAACCATGAACCTAGAAGTTGTTCTCTAGATCATTTGGTAATCAGTAAGTGGAATCAAAGCACACACAAAACATGAATGAGTTTTGATGTTTGATCCTAATTATACATGTGTGAGATTTGTTCTAACCATGAAATAATATTAATTATGGCACCTGATCAAGTGGAATAAATAACTTAATTATCAATCTGAACCAAAGTTTCTAAGTTATAACATATTTATATGTTTCTCTCATAAGTCACCATTTGTTGAGGTTAACATACCACCATTTATAAAAAAAAATGGGGACCCATGTGTCAAATTGTGAATTTTTTTCTTTATAGATTAAAATCCACTTGGTCAAACTATCATGATCATAATTACACATTATTTTTATTAGAAGATCATCCACACCATGGTCTGACTGATTTAGTTGTTCATGGTTTTGCTCTAATCTTATCTAAAGTTTTAACATTAGATATTTGTGTTTTAGGTTACAAGTTTAATGGATCCCATTTTGGGTTGATCATGCTTAGGGTTTTTTGCTTCAATTTTAAATTGATCATTTATTAACCTTGATCTATAATTTTTTAATTAAATTCATGTTTTGAAACCTTTGACTAATGTTTTACTAGACCTTTGAATCTAAATTTAAATATGGAAAGAGCCTTTTAATTAATTTTAAGTGGGAACAAATGAATAATACCATAGTCTCAGTTTAATTCTTATCCTAAGGCTTGGTTGTGTTTTTAAACACAACAAAACCTTATGTTAAAAATTCTACACTTGGTCTATTTTATATCACATGGTCCCATTTATATTAGGATGGTCCAACTAAAAATGTAGGGTCACTTTTATTATGTAGCCTAAGTCATTATCCCAAAGTTCCATCATATTTATGTATAAAATGAAACCCTAGGCTAAGACCTTGTGCTAAGTCATTCTTCATGAGGTCCATTTTGTTCTATGTTTATCACCTTGGTCCAAAATTGTCATGCCTAGGTCCTTTTATTATTCTTAGTGTCTTTTTTATATATTGCAAACTTAGCTTAGAAACCTTAGTCTAAAATATAAATATTTATTAATATGAATAAAAACATGGTCCAAAGTCTTTCTTCTAAGTCCCTTTTAAATTCATGGGGTCCCATATAATTTATTTATAAATTAGCTTAATCATTTTTATCCTAAGTCCTTTATATATAGTCTTGAGACTAACTTAATCTTTTATAAAATATAGGAACCAACCACATTCAAATACTCAAATCCAAATCTATAGCACATCTTTAATCGGGGGACCTAGATCAAATGGATCATGATCAATGATGAAAATCAGTGGACCCTAGTTGAACATTGAGCACCTTTTCCAGATCAACAACATGCATTCAAGGGGAGTATCCAGATCAAATGAAGTGTATCAAGTCAAATCTTTTCAAATGTATCTCTATGTTAATGTAGGACCACCACATGGAAAAAATACATTAGGTAATAGAATTTATAGGTGTATAAGGCCTATGGGACTTATAAATTACACAACATTAGGGTTTAGTGCATAGTGAAGCATCAAACAATCAATATATAACACATATAGAATGCAAAGTAAAACAGAAGATGACAAGTGGTAGGATTGGTAGATAGTCCCCATAACTATGTTAAAATTGATGGTCACATGACAATTAAGTATGTTCCCATGGATGTTTAATGATGGACGTGAGTATGTCAATATTAACATAGTAAAAATATAAAATCATGTGTTTAAAATTGATGGTCATGCAACCATCAAAGACATTCCCACAAATGTCAAATGATGGTCATGTAGATGTCAATTTTAACATAGTTGCTTGGATCTGAATTTTAAAGGAGATTATCATTTTTGGATAGTGATGAACAAAATAACCTGAGATGCCATAAAATTACCACTTACATATTTTACATAGATCTACTATTTGGCCATGGTGGCTCCCAACCACCACTTAATATAAATATTGTGAAATGGTCACTTGTTATACCTATATTCCACCAATAGATATTAGGATTATCATAACCCATAACTCATGCACTAAATTCTTGGAATTCTAAAATGAAAAGTATTTCTCAAACACTGATGGCACCTGTGGTACACATTTAGGCATCAATAGGTTCCCATAGTCAGATTTACATAGGGTAGAGTTAGATAAACTCTTGAATATGGTAAGAAGTAGTGAGATGGTAATAAATATTTGAGGTTTAACATTGAGAAAAAGGCAAAGGGGAAGGATCTAATAGTTCATATTTTATCATACAATTGAGATCGATGGCACAAGTGGAGTCAAAGTGGTCAACCTATTAGAAGTGCAACATTTTTAAAGATTGAATCCTTAAAATAAGATCAATTATGCATTAATAATCTAAAAAGAGAGGACACAAGATGATAGCATAGTGTCTAAGGTTGAACTATGACTGTTGGCATTTAAATATTTGAATTTTTCAAAAATAAAAACTAGTGCTCTATATTTTGTCCATAAATTTTGATCGAAGATGAATTCAATGGTGATATAATAATAAAATTTGAAGAGAAATCCATGATTCATCTAGTGAAACTAGATATAAGGTTTCAATATATGTACATTAAAATATATTGAAATTTAAATTTGATTGTGTTTTCATGTTTTCTCTACAAGTAATCCAAGAAGGGTAATTGAGTTGTGCTTGTTGGTATCTCAATGTTTAAAGGTGAGATATATATTAGAGTATGTTATAGACCCCATCAATACCCTATAAATGCATTATGAAGGTTTTACTAATAATATACAATATGATCAAAGTGTTAAAAGTCATATATGTTTTTGCTCATAATGATTGTGTGTACAAAAAGGTGTTTGAGCTAATTGAGTGTTAAAAAAAGGGTGTTGTGATGGATATGGACACTTAATAAGGACCTATAGATCATGTGACATGGTTTCATGTACTTATAAATTATTCATATGTTCTTTTTTGTTAAAATAAGTATCAAAGAAGTGAATAGGTCTCCATATGACCTAAAAAGTGACTTACGTTTATTTTAAAGAGAGTTGTGTTTAAGTGTCACCCATGTTAGATGCCTTAAGGGTGAAGGCATGTGGTGTGGATAATAAGGACATATTATAGACTTGATAATTCATGAAGTCTCTAAAAAAGGTAAAATCAGAGATGGTGATTTTTAGACTTTGAGAAGACATGTATGAGAGACTTGTGAGTAGGTGCAAGAAGTGGAAGCTTTTGTAGAATGGTGGACTATGTGTTAAGAGTGTAATAGATACCTATTGGAGTAGAGTGAAGAAGATACATGTGTGAGAATTTTATGTATTTAAGAGTGTATAAGATAGAGGAAATAAATAGGTTAGAGTGAGGACTATGTGTATGATCATTTGGTCATGTTACTAGTATTATGATAGAACAATTGTAGGTTGATGAGAATAAGAAGTGATCTAAAAGATGGTTTTGGATGAATTGTGAGTGTGTGAAGAAGTGAATGAGGATATGTTATAATAGGTCCATCATCAGGTGTTGAAGACATTAGTTTAAAGCTAGAGGTGTTTATTTTATATAGGTCAGATGGACTTGACCAAAAGGTGGTCAGAAGGACTTGATCATCTTTGGGGCAGGTGCTCCTATGAAATTGATGTTTCATTAAATCTTGGTTAGAAAGACTTGATTAGTATCTTAATTTTAATGTCTTATAGGATAATTATTCCATGTTTTTTAGGCTTGAGAGTGGGTTTTATTCCCCATGAGGGTTTCCCATAGGAACTATGTGTTGTGTTTTTGATCTTGTCTATACATTTAATGAATGAGATCTCTTGTTAATTATTCTTACTCAAGTTGATATATGCTATTGTTTAATAGTTTTAAAGGATTATAATTGAAATTGAAATAATTGGGATCATTTATTCACTCCAACCTCTCAATGATTATACCTATAACAAGAGTGACTAGAAACAAAATGTTTCCTATAGAGGTAGAATTGAGGCTATCATATAATTGCAAGATATTACAAGTTGTGAAATAGTTGGTTTACCTATAACATGGTTTCTATAATAAATATATCGGTAAAATGTTCATAAATACCCTATCATCAACCATGGCTCTCTTTTCATAATTATTATAGATCCATACTTTCAAAAATAAGATTGGACCTGCCTTCCTTACTAATTCAAAATCATGAGGGAGACTACAAAGGTAAAAAAATAGCCAACATATCAATAATATTGACCAAATTAAAACATATCTATATTAATGTGATTAATCTATAACTAAATTAGGATATTTATAATACATAAATGCTCCAATCCTAAATCATCGAGCAATGTAAAACAATGGGAAGGTGAGTTCTTGAGAAAGTATAGAAAGGAAGTGTGGGATATTTTCTTTGTAATATTTGAGATCAAATTATAATTCCTCATAGGATTAAGGATGATTTTTGTATCAAATTATTTATTACTTAGCATAAGGCCTTATCCCAAAGTTCTAACATATTTATTTATACAATGAAACCCTAGGTTAAGACCTTGTGATGTGTCATTCTCCATGAGGTCCTTTTTGTTCTACGTTTATCACCTTGGTCCAAAATCATCATGCCTAGATCCTTTTATTATTCTCAAGGTATTTTTATATGTTGTAGACTTAGATTAAAAACCTTATGCTAAAATAATCATATTTATTAATACAAAAAAAATCATGGTCCAAAGTCTTTATGCTAAATCCCTTTTAAATTCATGGGGTTCCATATAAAATGTTTATAACTTAGCTTAATAATTTTTATCCCAAGTGATTTATACATGCTCTTGAGACTAACTTAGTCTTTTATAAAATGTAGGGACCAATCACATTCAAATACTCAGACCCCAATCTATAACATGTGTTTAAGTAGGGGACCTAGATCAAATGGATCATGATCAATGATGAAAAGTAGTGGACCCTAGCTAAACATTGAGCACCTTTTTCAGATCAACAACACATATTCAAGCAAAGTGCCCAGATGGAATGAAGTGTATCAAGTCAAATATTTTCAAATGAAGCTATGAGTTAATGCAAGAAAACCATGTGGTGAAAATGCATAAGTTAACATAATTGATAGGTGAAAATGCCGATAGGACTACCAAGTGGCACAACCTCGAGGTCTAGTGTATAATGAACCACCGAGAAATCAACACATGGAACACATAGAATGCAGAGTGAACCAAAAGATGACAAGTGATAGGCTTTGTGGATATTCCCCATAACTATGTTAAAATTGATAGTCACATGATCATTAAATATGTTCCATTGAATGTCAAATTATGGTCATGAGGATGTCAATATTAATATAGTAAAAATCTACGATCATGTGTTTAAAATTGACAGTCATGCGACCATCAAAGACATTCTCATGAATGTCAAATGATGGTCATGCAGACATCAATTTTAGCATAGTTTCTTGGATCTAAATTTTAAAGGTGATGGTCATTTTTGGATAATGATGAACAAAATGACCCATGATGCCATATAATTACCATGATAAAAATGTATGAGTGCAATGAGCCAATTCAAAGACCCTACATACCTGGTATTATAAAAGGTTAGGATCTAAGATCATAATGTTTGAACTAACTATGCCATTAGAGTATTATTTATCTTTGAGCAGCTGGAAGATGGGACCATGCTTATATGGGGTAGCTTTTGATAATAATGAAGACCCTACATCAATTATAAATCACATCATCAGCTAGTACGTCCTAAGTCAAGTGAAATAACAATATTCCTATTGTAACCAGCACTATATGATATTTTGAAATAGGATATTATTTTATATAAACATGTGTAATTTGTAAGAGCATAGATTGTCTATAGGTTAGTTAATTAGAAAAGATCATTTATTTTGGAACATTTAAAAGGGACACCTATCATATACATTTGTAAAAATGTAATTAAATTAGGACTGGTCAAAATGATTCCTTACATCTTATAAAAGGATCATTGTCAATTTTCAAAAAGGGGGAGGGAATTCTTAGAACCAAATTACTTTATAAACTTTGTGCAGTTAATACACGCAAGGAATTTTGCAAAGATTATCCAATATTTTCTTGTGGGAAGTGTTATATGGTTTCTCTCTCAGTTTTCTAGTTTCACTTTCATATTTAAATGGTTATTACAAATTTTTAGTGTGTACATTTTATTGTAGAGTTGTTAACTTGTGTTAATTAAAGGTTCCTTAGTTTTTTTCATTTTATTTACTCTACATTTGTAGATGTGCATCAAATGTCTACTTATAGGAATAAATATTTAAAGTAAGCTCGGTTCCAATTTGCATTATTTCTTAGAGTTTTTAGAAGTTTGCCTAATGCATGATGTGATTTGGGCTTAAGTTGTTTCATGTTGCACATTTGTTAAGTACATATCTAGATGAAATCTAAAATTTGTCATAATGTCTAAAACAAGATCAATAACATATTTCTTTCTACCCCACCCTTACTTTTTAATATTTTTTAGCTGAATCACCTTAGTTTAATGGTCATTGTAAATATCCATTTTAGATTAGCTATTGATCATTATTCACTATTATTAGTATAGTATACTACATATTTTACATACATATGCTATTTGGCCATGGTGGCTCTCAATCACCACTTAATATAAATATTGTGAAATAGTTACTTATTCTGCCTCTATTCCACCAATAGATAATAGGATTATCTTAACCCATAACTCATGCACTAAATTTTTAGAATTATAAAATGAGAAGTGTTTCTCAAACACTTTAGGCACCTATGTAACATATTTAGTCATCAATAGGTTCCCATAGTCAAATTTACATAGGGTAGAGTTTGAGAAACTATTGAAGATGGTAAGAAGTAGAGAGATGGTAATAAATGTTTGAGGTTTAACACTAAGAAAAGGCAAATGATAAGCATCTAATGGTTCACATTTTATCATGTGATTAAGATCAATGGCATGAGTGGATTGAAAGTGGTCAGCCTATTTGAAGTTTAACATTATTAAAGATTGAAATCCTTAAAATAAGATAAATGATGCATGGCTAATCTAAGTTGAGAGGACACAAGATGATAACATAGTATCTAAGGTTTAACTATGACTATTGGCATCTGAATATTGGAATTTTTAAAAAGGAAAACTAGTGCTCTATATTTTATACATAACTTATGATTCAAGATGAATTAAAAGGTACTAAAAAAATCAAAGTTGAAGAGAAATACATGATTCATCTAGTGAACCTAGATAGAAGGTCTGAATGTACATATAATGAAAGATATCAAGCTTCAAATTTGATTATGTTTTCATGTTTGCTGTGCAAGTAACCTAACAAGGGTAATTGAGTTGTGTTTATTGGTATTTCAATGTTTAAAGGTGAGATATATATTGGAGTATGTTGTAAACCCATGAGTACCATTTGAGTGAATTATGAAGGTTTGACCAATCATATGAAATATGATCAAAGGGTTAAAAGTCAACTGTGTTTTCATTCATAATGGTTGTGTGTACAAAAAGGTTTTTGAGCTAATTGAGTGTTAACAAAAGGGTGTTGTGATGGATATGGACACTTAATAAGGACCTATAGATCATTTTTCATGGTTCCATGTACTTGAAAAGTGTTATTGTGTTCTTAGTTTTCTCAAATAAGTATCAAAGAGGTGAATGGGTCTCTATAGGACCTAAGAAGTGATATAGGCTTGTTTGAAAGAGAGTTGTGATTAAGTGTCACCCATGTTAGATGCCTTAAGGGTAAAGACATGTAGTGTGGGCAATAAGAAAAGATTATGGACTTGATAATTTATGAAGTCTATACAAAAGGTAAAATCAAAGATGGTGATTTTTAGACTTTGAAAATACATGTATGAGAGACTTGTGAGTAGGTGCTCAAAGTGGAGGCTTGTGTAGACTGGTGGAGTATGTGTTAAGAGTTTAATAGAAACCTATTGGAGTATAGTGAAGAAGAGATGACTATGAGTAGTTCAAGTATTAAAGAGTGGAAAAGATAGATGAATGGAATAGGTTAGAGTGAGGACTATGTGTATGATCATTTGGTCATGTTTTTGGTATTATGATAGAACTATTATAGGTTGATGAGAATGAGAAGTGTGAAGTGATCCAGAAGATGGTTTTGGATGAATTGTGAGTGTTTGAAGAAGTGAAATACATTATGTTATTATAGGTCCATCATTAGATGTTGAAGACATCAGTTTAAAGGTGGAGGTGTTCATTTCATAAGAGTTTAGAATTACTTGATCTTCCTTAGGGGAAGTTGCTTCTTGTAGAACATGTGTTTAAGGACTTGATCATCTTTATGGTAGGTGCTCCTTTTGAAATTGATATTTCACTAAATCCTAGTTAGAAGGACTTGATTAGTCTCTTTTTTATAATATCTTATAGGATAAGTAGTCCATGTTTTACAATCTTGAGAGTGGGTTTTATTCCCCATGAGTATTTCCCATAGGAACTATGTGTTGTGTGTTTGATCTTGTGTATGCATTTAATGAATGAGATATTTTTTTAATATTGTATGATCAAGTTGATATATGTTAATTGTTTAATAGTTTTAAAGGATTGGAATTGAAATTGAAATATCTTGGCTCATTGATTCACCCCCCTCTCAGTGATTTTACCTATAAAAAGAGTGACTAGAAACAAATTAGTTCCTATAGAGGTAGACTTGAGGCTATCATAGAATCGTAAGATATTACAAGTTATGAAATAGTTGGTTTACCTATAACATAGTTTATATAATAAATATATGTGGAAAATGTTTAAAACTACCCTATCATCAACCATGGATCTATTTTCATAATTATTATAGATCCATACTTTCAAAAATAAGGTTGGATCCCCTTTCCTTACTAATTCAAAATCATGAGGGAGACTACTAAGGTAAAAAACTAGCCAACATATCAATAATATTGACCAGATTAAAACATATGTAGATTAGTGTGATTTGTCTATGCCTAAGTCAAGAGATTTATTCTAGATAAATGCTCCAATCCTAAATCACTAAGCAATGTCAAATGATGGGAAGGTGAGTTCTTGAGAAAGTCTAGAAAGGAAGTGTGGGATAATTTTTTTGTAATATTTAAGATCAAATTATAATTCCTCATAGGCTTAGGGATGCTTTTTGTATCCTAAATGTTTTAGGGATGAGGATTCATGAGTTGATATACCTTGGTATGAGTAATTATATTTGATTAATCTTCAACTTCTAACTCTACAACTCTTATCATGTTGGTCTTACCTTGGAATCCCAACTAGGGAAAAACATCGACATTGTAAGTTTATTAGTATTATTGGTACAATCTTGTGTAGGATGGTTATGATAAACCACTTGATTATACAAGTTTATTTGAGCTTAGTTTGGGGTAGCTTGTCTTTGATGGTTCAAAATAGGGTTATCTTAAATTTCAAGATTTTACTTCTATAATGTGATGGGAATGTAATGAAGGGATTGAGGGTTTCCACCTATATTCCCTAGGAACATCTATGAAATATTACCTCTGATCCTTAGGGATCATACAGATTAACTTGTTGTACTCCCTATAATTTCAAGTATCATGACCATTGAATTAATGAAAGAGAAAATATACATTGGGATCATATTCCCTAGGCTTGTATTTCTTTCCTTGTTGGCCAAACCCTTGTTAATTATTCCTTTGATAATAGGGTTGGTTTTGAAATTGTGTAAAATGTTCAATATGATAAAATTAGTTTTAATTTTTGGTTTTTATACTACATGTTATATGGTGGAAGTTAGTTGAAGTTAAATGTATGGACTACAGGTGGAGGGTTTTAGTTCCTAACACATGTATTATTATTTGGGTTGGTGTTGCTCATGGGTGGAGACTAATTTTTTTTCATTATGCTTTTCCTTTTACCTTGGTTTATCACACCATCATTGGTGGTGTTCTTATTTAATTTAATAATTTTAGGGCCTTGATTATTGATAGTGTTATGGAATCAATTTTAAAATCTCTCATTATTTTGGTTCAAGGTGATAATGCACCCATTGTCATCATAGGTTAGATAATCAGTATCAATGGCTACTTGATCAATCCATAAGTCACTTTTTAGCGCTTCTTCATAAGACTAATATGAAAACTATTAGACATATTATATGGTCTATTTGTTAAGGGAGTGAACAAAAATGTCACATAATTCCATTGGATCTATATAAGTCACACTAACAGCTAAATATATAACATGCACCATATCATGATGGAATGGGTAGTTGATTCATTATGTTCATGTTTGTTATGAATGAATTATTGAATGGTAGTTTGAATTATATTTTTCATGTTTAAGGACTTAAAATTTTTGGTAATTGTCTATATGGATGAATGGACCCTTCAAGTAGGTAAACATACCAATCAAGAGACCCATCCCAAGGTATGATTTACTTGATAGTCATATCATAAGTCTTTATGTGTGCATTTGGATATCCCACCCCTTTGAAGATAGGAAGGTCTGGTAGGGGATGTAGAAGGATTCCTTGTATGTTGAGAGTAATAGAGTCGCACATCCAAAAGGAATATAAGGTGACACATGGATAACATTTATATGAGGTGTGTACGTAGGAGGAATGCAACCTAAATAGGTAAGGAGTGGTGGGTTATTGGTAACCACATTAGTTTTTGAGGGTGGAATTTAGGTGAATACACTTCCCATAAGGGTATATGTAGGAACTTGGTAGGTTAAAATAAATTTGGAAGTATCTAGGTTAGGTAATTCATAAGTAAGGATGTCCCCAAAGGTTTGGTTATTGGAAATATTGTCATTGATGCCAAAGGTCTAACATTGTTGATAAAGGTCCCATTGCATTTAATGATGCTTTCAATATTCATATCTTGGATAATAGGTGTTAATATTTATTTAATATTAATGAATATATTTTTGGTTGCATACAAGTAAAAAGTGGGCCCATAGAGAAGACAAAGAGTCACGGGGTAAAGACAAAAGAGGAATGGGACACATTTTCTCATGAAGAGTCATCTTGAGGAATTCCAAGAGTCACCATGTGAAGATAAAAGAGGATATGGCACATTTTTCCATGAAGGGACACTTTGAGGAATATCCAAAGTCACCAAGATAAAGACAAAAGAGGAAATTATGCATTTGATTATAAAGGGTCACCATATGACTTTTCAAATGCAAGGATATGAAGGGTCATGTAAGTTTGGCACCATTTTCCATGAGGATTGAAGGGTGACAAAGGATGAATGCCAAAGGTCATTTGGAAATCTATAAATAAAGGATTAAGAAATGATTTGTAATATGCAAGAGAGTGTAAGGTTTATATCTATTTTTAAAGTGAGAAAATAGGGAGATATTGTAGAGTTATATCATTTGTTGAGTAAGCAACATTGAGAGATAGTTGTGTTTTATACACAAGAGGGGTCGGTACTCTTGTGGGTTTGTGCTCAAAAATAGTTTTTGTGTTGGTGCATGGAAAATGGGTTAGTGATCATGCAAGTTGGTGCTTATGAACTTTGTAATTTGAGTTGGTAATCATTCATATACTTGAGATTGTTCTCTATGGTTTTTCCCACTTTGGGTGTCCATGTAAAAATCTGGTCTCTCTCTCTCTCTCTCTCTCTCTCTCTCTCTCTCTCTCTCTCTCTCTCTCTCTCTCTCTCTCTCTCTCTCTCTCATGTGGT